>JBBPBX010018859.1:21082-45111 GCA_038048925.1 Garcialebias charrua
CCCCCTTTGGGGATGGACGCTTTGCTCACAATCCGTGGCCAAGGGTATTGAGTTATGCTTCCCTCCAGTTCCTCTGCTATCAACACTGCTGGAAAGAGTGTGAGAGGAGGGAGTATCAGTCGTTCTGATCGCTCCAGAGCGTGTGAACACACCATGGTTTCCGTCCTGCAGCAGCTGACAGGCTGCTCCTGGAGACCTCCTTGGAGAGACGATGCTCTACTGCAGGCAGGGGGTGCAATAAGAAGCCCTCCGGTATTAGGCCAGCATCTGTGGGCTTGGATGCTGAACGACAGCGTCTAGAAAACCTTGGTTCTCTAAAGATGTCATTGGAACCATTCAGGGCTCACATGCACAGTCTTCAATAACTGTTTATGCTTCAAGTGGGCTGCTTTTCAGCACTGGTGCGTGGACACACATCTGGACCCATGTTCATGTCACTTGGGTCCAATTTTGTCTTTCTTACAACTATTGCTAGACAGAAATTTGGCTTTTCAGCACCATTAACGTATGCTGCAGCAATTTCATCATGTCATGAGGGGTTTAATGATAGAACCGTGTTTAATCATCCCCTAATGAAACGTTTTTTGAGGGGTGTTCGCCGTCTTAGGCCAGTTTTCACGGTCCTTGGCTCCTCTATGGGACCTGGTTACTGTGTTGAACGCACTAACTAAGGATCCTTTTGAGCCTCTAAATGAGGTTCCATTAAAGTTCCTGTCATTTAAACGGCTCTGTTGTTGGCTCTTACGTCAGCTGAAAGAGTAAGTGACCTTTCTGGACTGTCAGTTTCTCCTTCCTTCTTAAAAATACAAGGAGATGGGAGTTCTGCTGAACTTAGGCCTATTCCAGCATTCACGCCTAAGGTCATAACGTCTTCATTCAAGTCCAGGATCATCACACTGGACGGGTTTTGCCTTCCTCCTCACTCTAAACCAGAGGAGGAACAGCTTCACTTGCTTGCCCGGTTCGAGCTCTCAGATGTTATGTAGGACGCACAGCTGCAATACGTAAATCTGATAAGCTCTTGGCACATTTCAGAGAAGGCTCTCAGGGTCAACCTTTGACCCCTCGGCGGTTGTCGCATTGGTTGTGTGAGGCCATCTCCCAGGCTTACAGTTCTGCTGGGCTGCAGCCTCCCGAGGGCATTAAAGCTCATTCCACTCGAGGAATGGCGGCTTCCACTGCCTTGGTCAACGGTCTGTCGGTACAGGATATCTGCTCCGCAGCTTCCTGGTCGTCAGTAACTCCATTTATCCGTTTTTATCTGTGAGATGTCTCCAGCTCCTCCTTGACACTTCTGTCCTCAAGGTTGCAGCGGAGTAAAAACTTTCATTATCAATGAAACTATTGATTAAATGACAGTCGTTTCTGTCTTTATTGATGGGCGACACCGTACAGCTGAGTCAGTCGAACGTGTGGTTCCTGCTTCTGACTCTGTTTTTCTACTGATGTTGTTCTTCACCATCAGTATCAGGTTGCGCACCTGCTAGTACCTTCAGTAAGGGTGGCGGTTGCCAGGTTGTTGGTTCCAGTCAGACCCAGTGAGGCATGGACCATATCCTGCTTCGCCTTTAACCCACTAGGGCGTGGCTTAAAGGGCGACAGCCTGCATGAAATATAACGTTGGTTACGTACTGTAACCCCAGATTATATGAATGCAGGCAGAGCCCTTTAAGCCCCGGGCCTCCCTGGCTCTTTTGGTGAAAATTTTTTTACCTTATTGGGAGCCGATTCTCGGTCAGCAACAGAATATATAGCAGACCGAGGCGGGGCCCACGGCAGGTGGGCGTGGACTAGAAGTCTTCAGTGATTGGCGCGAAGCGCAGGGGTAAACCCACTAGGGCGTGGCTTAAAGGGCTCTGCCTGCATTCATATAATCTGGGGTTACAGTACGTAACCAACGGTTTAGTCTCACTTTAACCATTGCCTTCCTGCTACGTAAGCAGACACAGCAGCATTGTGGGAAATGTCTGTAAAATCAGAACCATGACTGAAAGCAACAGGAAGAATGGACATATACCTTCTCTCAATGATTGCTGTTAGTTGGGAGGGGAGCAATAGAATGGATCCTGTGCATTGTGATTCATAATGACTAAACTTTCCACTGTTCAAGACAATGAATTCTAATAGATAATTAGTTATTAACAGTACTGCATTTTAAATAGAAAAAGTGCAAATCCGCCTATGAATTATAAAAATTTGTAAATCTGCTAAAGCACAAACAAATTGTTTAGGTCTGCAAATAGCGGATTTGCCACCAGTGGGCTGGTGCCCACCACTGGACTTAGCTTTTTTAGATGTGACATTAGTATTGATGCTCAGCATTTTTTATAATTATACTTTATTTATAAAGCCCTTTTAAACAACCACAGCTGCAACAAAGTGCATAAAACCATTTTAACTAATCATCACATATTTTACTCTTTTAAATAAATTATTTTCACATATTTCATCATTGCTTCTTTCAAGAGCTCCACACCTGAAAATGCCTCATGAGAAACCATAGGCGTGAATCGGACCCCCCCAATCTTGGGGAAGTGTAGATTTGCTTTTAAAAAATGTCCCTGTTTATGGTCCCCCCCCCCCAATAATGAGATGAAATCTATGCCCTTGTGAGAAACATCTGCATGCTCAAAGCTGTGTTTTGCTGTCACCATCCCCGGGCACCTCATGTGGTCCCTGCGGGCAACCAGGTGCCCGTGGGCACCACGTTTTCAAAATGGCGGACGCTCTGTGTGATTTGAGCTCTTTAGCATTGCATTGTCACACAAAGCTTTCAATAAAAATCAGTAAACAAGTTCTCAGCTTCTTTTTGCAGAGAAAAAACTTTTTAGACCAATTAAGGCACGGGTTTCAACCGTGAATTTTGGAGCTTTGACAAGGGAGTTTTTTTTTTTCTTCCGGAGGTCAGCCTGTTAGCTTAGCTCGTAGCTTAGCTGCTTTTAATGATCCAAAAACGTGATTTTGGACAGTTAAAACAGATTTTAAAGAGAAATAAGAAAGGGAGGGATCAGTGAAGAGCACTGGAGTTGAGCCTTTTGTCATCCAGTGTCTTCAGTAGAAAAAGAGAGACACGAAGAAACGATAAAACCGATAAATGAAAATGAGGTTGATAATATTCATTAATCATGCGATTAATTGATTTATTGTTTATTGCGGAAGGACTAGTCATAAAACCCCTGTAGTGGTGGGTACGCCACCAACACTATTTATAGTGGGGGTGGCGTACGTATTGGTCAAAATGTTCATTATCATCCCCATTCAATGGGGTAAAATGCCCATCTTCTACCTCTTACGAGGTTTAAAAGGTACGTTATCACCCTTACAATGGATGACTTGGGATGTTGTGAGTCAGAGGGCGGAATACTTCGAAGACCTCCTCAATCCTACTGGCACGTCTTCCACTGAGGAAGCGGAGCCTGGGGACTTTGGGTCGGGCTCTCCAATCTCTGGTGCTGAGGTCAACGAGGTGGTTAAAAAGCTCCTCGGTGGCAGGGCTCCAGGGGTGGACGAGATTCGCCCGGAGTTCCTTAGGGCTCTGGATGTTGTGGGGTTGTGTAGGCTTAGGCGACTCTGCAATATTGCGTTGACATCTTGGGCATCCATTTTGGTGGCCTTAGAATCACTTCTCTGTTTTTTGCAGATGATGTAGTCCTATTGGCTTCATCAGGTCGTGATCTACAGCTTTCACTGGAGCGGTTTGCAGTCGAGTGTGATGCGGCCAGGATGAGGATCAGTTCCTCCAAATCCGAGGCCATGGTCTTGAGCCGGAAAAGGGTAGAGTGCCCTCTCCGGGTCGGGGAGGAGGTCCTGCCCCAAGTGGAGGAGTTTAAGTATCTCGGGGTCTTGTTCACGAATGAGGGAAAACTGGAGCGTGAGATCGATAGGCGGATAGGTGCAGCATCCGCAGTGAAGCGGGCGCTGTACCGGTCTGTCGTGGTGAAGAGAGAGCTGAGTCAAAAGGCAAAGCTCTCAATTTACCGATCGATCTACGTTCCCACCCTCATCTATGGTCATGAGCTTTGGGTTGTGACCGAAAGAACGAGATCTCGGATACAAGCGGCTGAAATGAGTTTTCTCCGCAGGGTGGCTGGACTCTCCCTTAGAGATAGGGTGAGAAGCTCAGTCATCCGGGAGGGACTCGGAGTAGAGCCGCTGCTTCTCCACATCGAGAGGAGCCAGTTGAGGTGGCTCGGGCATCTGGTTAGGATGCCTCCTGGACGCCTCCCTGGTGAGGTGTTCCGGGCATGTCCCACCGGGAGGAGACCCAGAGGAAGACCCAGGATACGCTGGAGGGACTATGTTTCTCGGCTGGCCTGGGAACGCCTTGGGATTCCCCCAGAGGAGCTGCTCCAAGTGGCTGGGGAGAGGGAAGTCTGGGCCTCCCTACTTAGGCTGCTACCCCCGCGACCCGACCCCGGATAAGTGGAAGAAAATGGATGGATGGATGGATGGATGGTTCCGGGTTCTGGCTACAACCACAAACTCAACGCAAAGAAAAAACGTTCAACATTATCCCATGTGGACAAGATACGAAAACAAGCATTTCCTTTTAACTTTATTATTTTGTCTCTTCTCAAAAGTTAATATTATACAGTAGAGGGAATTAAGAATCTGGCTCAGCAGCAGACTGGCATCAGACCACGTCACGTTGGCTGCGCGCTTGAAAAGCAAAGAAAACATTGGCACGGGTGAAGATTCAGATTTGGCTGAAGGAGCAGGCAAAATATATTTTCAGTAACATTACATCATTAATCGCAGTGTGTGCCTGTTTTAAAGTAAATATCAACCCAGAGAACTCTGATTTCAGAGCATTGCATCACTGATACTGCATGATTAGCAACAGACAAAGGCACAGTTTGTAATATTTTGGCCTCACAGATCCTGCTGTATTTCACACACAAACTTAATAACTTATATGCTATACTCCTGGGAAAGGCTTACCATTGTAAAGTGGGGTTATAAGATTAGGAAACATGGTTCTTAAAAACGTCTCAAAAACATTCAGCCTTCCCTGATCAGCTTTAAAACTAAAACTAACACTTTTCTCAGCTGGCCACTGAAGCCATTTTCCATAAGTTGCAACACGTTGCTCTCTAACATCTCCAAGATACCACATAGTAAAAGTAAAGTGATAATTCACTTTGGGGGGAAATGACTGTGAAGCTAGACTGGAGGACAGTGAGGGGAGGATGATGGATTGATAATGGGAGAGACGGATCATGTGCTTCTGTTCTCCCCATTATCATTTTTATTGCAAAGACTTGCAGTGGTTTGAAGCAACACGCTCAAACTGTAGCTTTTTACAGAAGCTGCAGGTCCGTTCAGTTTGGACTCACTGTGCACCCGAGAATCAGCACTTCAAATAAAATGAATGCTCACCACCCTGATGGCCAATATTTACATTTAATAGGCCATCGATCATTCAGGAGGAACATGCTGTAAAAAGATTGACCCTTTAAAAAGATCATCGTAAAAATAAATGTCAATGTGTCTGTAAAAATGTTACCGGCAACATAATCTTTACTGGGACCCGCAGGGACAACAAATTTCCTAGATTATTTTCAAAGTGTGAACTGACACATTTACTGTGGTCCACATGTCAAGGATGGCCTACACGAAAACCTAAACGTGTCAGGATCAAAGTGTTTACAGCCTCGTGTTGAGATGAAGTTCCCAGGGCTGTGATGACAGCAATGCTGGCTGATGGCAGGTCAACGTATTTAAGGCTGAGCTGCACAATGATTCTTTGTTGAATCATTGAAAGTCATAAAGTATCTTCTCCAGTAATTAAAAGACCAATATTTTGCTTATCTACGATTCTTTATAGAACCTCCTGGACAGGACAGATCCGCTTCAAGCATCTTGACAGCTGCACCCTCTCTTATAATTCCTCCCACCTCATGTTGGATCAGAGGCATCAGCTCAGCCTGCCTGCTCTCTACACTCGCTCAGTTCTTGATTCTTACCTGTACTCACCTGTGTACACTGGAGCGTGACCTCTGGACACCATCACCTGCCATCCTGGCTTCATCCTGCCCTGTACCTGCAAGACAGACCCAAACTTGTGAGAACCAAATCAAACTAACAGATACTTGACCAAAACCTTGCTGTTCATCAGCTTGATCTACTACTATATTTTTCAGACTATAAGGCACACTTAAAATCCTTTAATACATAAGGTGCATCTTATGTATTAATTCTGGTTGTGCTTACTCACCTCGAACCAGTTTTATTATTGTGAATTAGTTGAATAAAGTTTGACTTATCTGACTGTTTTGTTTCACTTAACGCACCTTTAAGGGTATTAAATGCATAACAGATTACAAAGGCAAAAACAAACAATGCCCCAGGGACCCATCTCTGCCTGATGCCCTCAATAAGTTTTATGCACGTTTTGATGATCCAAACAGACCAGCTAGCACCAGACTCACCTCATCACCAGATGAAGAGCATCTCAGGGTGTCCGCAGCAGAAGTGAGAGGCAGTCTCAGAAAGATTAATCCTCATAAAGCAACCGGACCAGACAACATCCCAGGGAAAGTTCTGAAGGAATGTGCGGACCAGCTCTGTGAGGTGCTGGCTGACATCTTCACCACCTCACTTGCACTGGAGTTAGTTCCCACCTGCCTGAAGACCGCGACCATCATCCCAGTCCCAAAGAGCTCCACAGTGACTGGTCTGAATGACTATAGACCGGTGGCCCTCACCCCGATAGTCGCTAAATGTTTTGAGAAACTGGTCATGTCCCACATCAAGGCAACCGTCAACATCAATGAGGACCCTCATCAATACGCATACCGTGAGAACCGATCAACAGAGGACGCCATTTCTTCCGTGGTCCACACTGCTCTCACCCACCTGGATCAGAAAGACTCATACGTGCGTCTGCTCTTTGTGGACTTCACATCTGCTTTCAACACCATGATCCCCCAAACTCTGATAGACAAACTATCTACACTTGGACTAAGCCCCTCTATTTGTAACTGGGTACTAGACTTCTTAACAGACAGACCACAGTCCGTGAAGATCCACAACTTCTCCTCCTCCACCATAACCCTCAGCACTGGCTCTCCTCAGGGATGTGTGCTGAGCCCCCTTCTGTTCACTCTGCTCACATATGATTGTACAGCCACACTTCCAGGCTGTCATATTGTTAAGTTTGCAGATGATACAGCGGTGGTGGGATGCATCACAAACAATGATGAGTCCAGCTACAGACAGGAGGTGGAACACCTGGAGAGCTGGTGCAAAGAGAATAATCTTCACATGAATGTGAAGAAGACAAAGGAGATGATTGTGGACTTCAGAAGGAACAAACACACCCATGCCCCACTGAAAATAGGTGGGTCTGCAGTGGAAGTGGTCTCCAGCTACAAATACTTGGGTGTACACATGAATGATAACCTCAGCTGGAGCAACAACACCACCAGCCTGATCAAGAAAGGTCATCAGAGACTCTACTTCCTCAGACGGCTGAGACGAGCTGGTCTGAGCAGCCCAGTCCTCACCTCCTTCTACAGGTGTGCAGTGGAGAGCATCCTGTGCTCCAGCATCAACGTGTGGCATGGAGGCTGCACAGAAGTCTGTTGGAGTCAGTCTCCCCACCATCACAGACATTTACACCTCCAGATGCAGGAAAAGAGCCACCTGCATCATGAAAGACCTCACTCACCCAGCACACTCACTCTTTGCCCCACTCCCCTCAGGACGGAGGTTGAGGAGCATCAAGTGTAGAACCACTAGACTGAGGAACAGCTTCTACCCTGAGGCTGTTAGACTCATGAATAAATAAAAATAAAATAAAAAATAAACACTGCAAAATATCACATCATACTGATGCTGATCTGTTTTCTTGTTGCTGTGTTCATCTGTGTTCATCTGTGACCATCTGCTCATACAAACTCATGTTCGTGCTGCTGTTTATTCCCACTATATTAGGCTTAGTGTATTACTAGTTGATGTTTTTCTTAGTTAGTTCTAGATGTTATTACTGTTTTTCTCTTTCATTTGTTGTTGGATGTAACTGGGACCTCGTGTACATAATCTCGTTTTCATCACATGTACCACATGCGGTGCAAATGACAATAAAGACTCTCTGACTCTGACTCTCTGACTCTGACTTATACTGTAGTCTGAAAACAGACCAGTTAATTGATATTCAGGTCTCTTTTGTAAATGAGTCCCAGAGGCTAAGTGGGATTAACCCGTATAAATAAAGGTTGAATGAATATTGCTCCTTAAAATCAGGTTTGCCCTACAGTCCGAAAAATATGGTAGCTGTTTTATGGTAATTTTATGGTAAAAATATGTTAATAATTTCCTACTTTCCTCCACAGGTTACCACTAACCCAGCTTCCTCGGCCCTCCATAATAAAACTGATTTGTTTTCAGCTTCCTGTGTTTCTTCAGTTTTGTTACTCTGAATCTCAGATTACCAACAGGCTTTCTAAATATGGCAAAAAGACAGCAGGGAGTGTGGAAATTATACAGTAATCATAAAGTCACAGTTTTATTTTATTTAAACTGCATTTAGTAAATAAGCGTTTAACTTGTTATTTGGGTTTTGTGGCTGAACCGTTGTGCTGTTTCCCTTGTCTCCTTTAATTTCATTTAGCGTTTTCATTTGTTCATTTTTCAACACATTCTCATAACCTATGAATAGAAACCCTGAATTTCCTTCAGTCCACTTCTTCTCCCTCTTGTGGTTGGGTGCATGTGTGTGTGTTGATGAAGAGGCTGTTGGGTGTGTTTCTTTATCTCCCTGAGTGAACCTGATGGTGTTCAGTTTTAACCGTTGCTCTTTTGGTCTTGTTAAAAAAGTTGTGTTGCACAAGATGTATATGAAAAAAAAAATTACAAATAAAGGAGAAATATTTTGCCAGCAAACAGAATTGTGATGGTTTAATAAGGACAGTGCTAGTTTAACCAGCACATAGCTGTTGGTTGGGTGCAACAAATCTACACTTTACAACTGGTTCAAATTTAGTGTTACAGGTGCATACTTTGTAAATGTCTGAAATCAAGCAAATAATTTACAGCAAGGAAACTACACAGACGAGCAATCTAAAATGTGCACTTTGTACTGTTGACATGGAAGGATCAGCACTTTTGATTTGCACAAAGCTAAGAGTTTTCAGAAATCCAGTATTTTATCCATCTCATGATTTCTTAAATTTACTTTTTAACAAGTTTACATCTATTACAAGCCCAAAACCAGAAAAGTTGGCACGTTGTGGAAATCGCAAATAAAAACAGAATACAATGACTTGCAAATCTTTTTCAACCTATATTCAATTGAACACACTGCAAAGACCACATACTTAACGTTCGAACTGGTAAACTTTGTTATTTTTTGCAATTATTAGCTCATTTGGAATTTGATGCCTGCAACATGTTTCAAAAAAGCTGGCACAAGTGACAAAGAAGACAGAGAAATTTGAGGAATGCTCATCAAACACTTATTTGGAATATCCCACAGGTGAACATGCAAATTGGGAACAGGTGGGTGCCATGATTGGGTATAAAAGCAGCTTCCTTGACATGCTCAGTCATCCACATAGAAGGATGGGGCGAGGGTCACCACTCTGTGAACAAATGCGTGGGCAAATTGTCGAACAGTTCAAGAACAACTTTTCTCAACGAGCTATTGCAAGGAATTTAGGAATTTCACCATCTACGGTCCGTAATATCATCAAAAGGTTCAGAGAATCTGGAGAAATCACTACACGTAAGGGGCAAGGCCGAAAACCAACATTGAATGCCCGTGACCTTCGATCCCTCAGGCGGTACTGCATCAAAAACCGACATCAGTGTGTAAAAGATATCACCACATGGGCTCAGGAATACTTCAGAAAACCACTGTCAGTAACTACAGTTCGTCGCTACATCTGTAAGTGCAAGTTAAAGCTCTACTATGCAAAGCAAAAGCCATTCATCAACAAGATCCAGAAACGCCGCCGGCTTTGCTGGGCCCGAGCTCATCTGAGATGGACTGATGCAAAGTGGAAAAGTGTTCTGTGGTCTGATGAGTCCACATTTCAAATTGTCTTTGGAAACTGTGGACGTCGTGTCTTACGGACCAAAGAGGAAAAGAACCATCAGGACTGTTATAGGCGCAAAGTTCAAAAGCCAGCATCTGTGATGGTATGGGGGTGCATTAGTGCCCAAGGCATGGGTAACTTACACATCTGTGAAGGCACCATTAATGCTGAAAGGTACATACAGGTTTTGGAGCAACATATGCTGCCATCCAAGCGACGTCTTTTTCATGGACGCCCCAGCTTATTTCAGCAAGACAATGCCAAGCCACATTCTGCACGTGTTACAACAGCGTGGCTTCGTAGCAAAAGAGTGCGGGTCCTCCCCTGGCCTGCCTGCAGTCCAGACCTGTCCCCCATTGAAAATGTGTGGCGCATTATGAAACGTAAAATACGACAACGGAGACCCCGGACTGTTGAACAACTTAAGCTGTACATCAAGCAAGAATGGGGAAGAATTCCACCTGAAAAGCTTCAAAAATTGGTCTCCTCAGTTCCCAAACGTTTACTGAGTGTTGTTAAAAGGAAAGGCGATGTAACACAGTGGTAAATATGTCCCTGTGCCAACTTTTTTGCAATGTGTTGCTGCCATTGAATTCTAAGTTAATGGTTATTTGCAAAACAAAATAAAGTTTCTCCGTTCGAACATTAAATATATTGTCTTTGCATTCTATTCAGTTGAATATGGGTTGAAAAAGATTTGCAAGTCATTGTATTCTGTTTTTATTTGCGATTTGCACAACGTGCCAACTTTTCCGGTTTTGGGCTTGTACAATCTAATGCATGCTTGGAATTTTTACTCATTAAAACAAAACACTAGATGAGTTTTACAGGTTCCTACTCATGTTCATTTGAAAATGCCCAATTTCCAGACATCTTAGTAAATGTCTGAGACATTTTAATGTCCAAGTACAAATGCTTATCCATACTTATCCACTTACCATTATCTTTACCCGCTTCTTCCTTTTCGGGTCGCTGGTGCCCATATCCAGCAGCTACTGTACGAGAGACGGGGGACACCCTGGACAGGTCACAAGTCCAACACAGGGACACATGAAGACAAATGAGACAAACAACCATTCACTCTCTCACTCACACCTAGAGACAATTTAGAGTCATCAATCAGCCTAACATGCATGTTTTTGGTGTGTGGGAGGAAACTGGAGTACCTGGAGAAAACCCCCGCATGAACGGAGAGAACACTTATGTCATACAAAAAAAAACTTCTTTCAATTAAAAAAAACAGTGTTAGTGGAGGGGGGAATATGCATTTGTGGATCTTAAGTCAAATAAAACTGATTGACAGCTAAAGTAAACTGGATAGTTTGATATGGAAGTTTGCCAAAGACTGTCATCATGGCGACTTTGGCATGACTTCGCTTGTTCAGGCAATTTGTTTTTATTACTCAGAATATAAATGACTGAACAAATAGTCTAGTTTTTTTTTTTTTCCTACATACTTTAATGTTTATACCATACTTTTACAGACCTGGAGATGCAAATAATATAACGTGCCAAACTATGGAAAGATTGGCCCTGTGGATAGGGAGGCTGTTCTTTAATTTGAGGGCCCCGTCCCCTGCAGCTTGCCACAGTGTCTTTGGATAAAAAGCTGAACCGCCGCCCACTGATATGTAATCAGTGTATGAATGAGACATAAAAAGTGCTGTATATAGAGTGTAAAATATATTATGGGAAGTTCTGCATGGGTGTGTGAGAATGAGGGAAAAGCAACCTGGAGAAATTAAAAAGGTGTTTTATAACCGTGGACCATTTACTTCTCAAGATGGGAGCTAAAATTAAAGGCGTGCCACCCAAGGAGCTAACTAATTATAGCTAAGATGGGTTCTCAATCAGATCCAGCTGTTAGTGTTGTATTCAAATACCCAAAATGACAACTGACAAACTCCAAAAAGGTCATTTCACACCACTAAATGTTACGTTTACAGCAATCATCTTCTATATGTCGCCTGTGTTCCTAAGTTATGGCATGAAATCTGTCACACCGTTTCTGTCAGTGACCTTTGACTTTGCATGTCAAAGTCAAAGGTCACAAATCATATTTCATATTATTGTTATCCCCAAAAGTTTAGTCACAATAAACTACAGTAGATGCTGTTATGTTGTTCAGCTTTAGGTACTTGTATTTAGCTTTATTGCGTCACAAGACAGGGCACGCAAAGACTTGAGGACGTAAATGCAAACAACAAAACTAACTTACTGATGAGACTATTTCTACTCTTGGACAGGTCTCGGAAAACTACATGACCAAAGAGATCATGACAGCTCCGGAAACACACAGAGGAAAACTGGGACTGTAAATACTCAGACCATTGAGTGCACCCGAATATAAGCCACACCCATTAAATTAAAAAAAATTGTAAGCATTTTGTAGACCGCACCTGTGTATAGCCGCAGGTGTCCATGTTGTAACATGAGATATTTACAAAGAAAGATTTTTAAAAACTTTTAATTACCGGTAAATACATAGCGGTAACTTACACAACAGTAACAGCTTTTTGTTTTTTTCCTATCAGTGCCTGTAACACAACTGGTTAAAAAATAAAATAATATAAAATACAGTAGCCTACCAGGAAGTCATTGATCACTACTGTATACTGTATCCATATTCCTCCTGCTCTATTGTCAGGATCCACCGGTAGACTTGAGCAAAAGTAGCTGTGTGCAGGGGAGTCCTCACAGGAAGGAGGGATTTCACCCCTCCCCATTTCATTGGTCCACTGTGACCTGTTCGATAATTTCACTGGTCTGATTTTTCCCCTTTGTTTATACTGGTAGTCTCATTGAGTCACGAGGACCCATCTCCCAAGAGATATGTGTATTGGCAGCTTAGTGCACCCACTTCGGATGTTATCAACCATACGTATCGGTCAAAATGTCCGATATCATCCCCATTCGTAGTGGTCAGGATGCCCCTCTTCTAACTCCTACGAGGTTTGTTATCACCGTTACAATGGATAACAGCGATTATAACGCTGATAATGTAGCCAGACGGGGTATTGATTAAAATGGTTAACTTTAGTTTAAAAAAATAAATAATCTATTTTCAATAAAAGAAAGTTAATTTAGTTAAAAACTTTACTAAAAGTTACCCTTAGGCACATAGACCCGTTTGCAGAGGAGGCTTGGACAGATTCACACACTGGCACCAATTAAATTGCACAATTGTTTAATTATTAAATAATGCTAAGTCTAAAATATTCACAGTTTAAAAGGCAGCAATAGCTCCAGTCAATAAAAGTGCAATTTATACAGTATTTCTAAAACAGGAGGGAAATCATACACACACACACACACACACACACACACACACACACACACACACTTCCCACACCACAACAGGATTATTGTCACCGCCTGGAGGGATCCTTTTTAATCAATCACATGCCAGTCCAAAGTCCACCCTGGTATGCGATCTGTCGCCCCGGAGAAGACGCCACTCCAGCAGACGCCTGTTCAGTTGAGCTGGGCGTTAAGCCCAACTCGGCCCGCAGGACGCGTGACGCGGCACGCGGCACGCCGTCCAGCCAGCGGACACCGATCCAGGACCAGTCGGCAGTTGACGACCCAGGTGGAGGCAGAAAACCAGTCGGGACCATCCGAACAGCAGCACACACAGTAAGGACAAACAGCAGGGACTAAAACAATAAATATTTGGAATTAAAATCTACAAAAGTATAAAATAGAAAGATACACTGGTGCTTACTCACCACCGAGCTCCTCCTCTAACAAGAGAGGGAAGCAGAAAGCTTGCAACGGTGGTCACGAGAACAATAGATCATCGTGACCTAAAGCGCCCAGCTAGCGCATGACAGCCAGCTAAAGCCGCCGGAAGGCGGATGACGTGTGTTCCCCTGGAGGCGGGCTCCGTTTTATACCGGAAGCCAGCCCCAGACACACCAATCACGTCGCAGCACCTGTGGTGCTTTTAATGACTGCAGGTCATCTTGCCACACTCACCCCCGCAAACTGAATCGACGTCCCGTCGATTACCCAGCTTGCCAGGGTCGAAATCCAACGGACCTGGTACTCCAAACTTCGAGAGCCACTCCGTAACCAGCGCCACAGTAGAGGCATGCTGGTCCAGTTGGAGTGGCCAATGTGTGTTTGGAAAGTACCACTCCGCACCCAGGATCTGCACCACAGTAGAGGTACGCTGATCTCTATTTAAAAAAAAAATTACAAGCTTAAAAACAGGTGAACCGCTGCTGTTTGTCCTTTTCACACGCATACACATAATAAAAACAAAATATTTCCTGCTATATCACAATACAAAAATACAAACACAGTGTAGTAAAAGAGTCCCAGCCTCAAACTGCAAAAACTACCAAACAACGCCAAATGTAGCCAGACGGGGTATTGATTAAAATGGTTAACTTTAGTTTAAAAAAATAAATAATCTATTTTCAATAAAAGAAAGTTAATTTAGTTAAAAACTTTACTAAAAGTTACCCTTAGGCACATAGACCCGTTTGCAGAGGAGGCTTGGACAGATTCACACACTGGCACCAATTAAATTGCACAATTGTTTAATTATTAAATAATGCTAAGTCTAAAATATTCACAGTTTAAAAGGCAGCAATAGCTCCAGTCAATGAAAGTGCAATTTATACAGTATTTCTAAAACAGGAGGGAAATCATACACACACACACACACACACACACACACACACAGGTTTGTCAATGTGGTTTAGCCGGACTTTTTCGCCAAACCCGCCCGAAGGTGTAATACGGGGTCTACCCCTTCCCGAGGTCCTAGCGACCTGGGACCAAGCTCAGTGCACTCTAAAAATTTTGAAAAAAATTTGGGTCCCTTTAGCTTTCCGATAGGAGCTTCACAGCACGTTTTACCACCCAGACTCCAGTGTGGTTTACAAGGACGTCAAAAAATGTGGTTTATGAGGACAAACATGCATTATGGGGTCTTTAAAGGGACATTTAAACTCCGCCTACTTAACATAAAATTAACATAAAACACACAAATGTGACAGGACACTGCATTAGGAGAACTATTTTTTGAACTGCTTTTATTAAACAAATTATGCACATACTTTATTTACATTCACTAAAAAAACTTCAATAACAAAATCTTCAAATGTTTAAAATAAAATAAAAAATAAAAACTTAAATTCTGGTGACATATTTACATTATTATAAAACATATCAACATATACATATTTCTAAAACAAATTTTTACTTTTTCTGCAGGGTTAATCACAACACAATGTAAAGTACAGGTGATCCCCGACTTACGAGCGATGAAAGACTTCTGAGATGACATATTTACATATTATAAAACATTAACATTATAAACCTGAACATATTTCTAAAACAAAATTTACTTTATTTACAAGGTTCATCACAACACACTGTAAAGTACAGGTGATCCCCGACTTACGAGCGACGAAAGACTTCCTCAGTCTGAGATGCTGTATTCAGCTCAGTCTTATAAAGACTTCCTCAGTCTGAGGTGCTACATTCAGCTCAGTCTCATAAATAGCACCCTCTCAAAGTGGATCAAACAGTTTGCTGATGACAGCCAAAACCAGCTGCTCATATGATCACATGATTAGGCTGATGGTCCTCATTGATCATGTGAGCAACTGGTTTTGGCTGTCATCAGGAAGTCTTTATTTATAAGACTGAGCTGAATGCATCTCAGACTGAGGAAGTCTTTCGGATGAAAGACTTCCTTAGTCTGAGATACTGTATTCAGCTCAGTCTTATAAATAAAGACTTTATGATGACAGCCAAAACCAGTTGCTCACATGATCAAGGAGGACCATCAGCCTAAACATTGCCCATTTGCTACATCCATTCATTATCTTTACCCGTTTCTTCCATTTTGGGTCACGGGGGTCGCCGGTGCACATATCCAACAATCACAAGGACAAGTCTCCAGTCCATCACAGGGACACGTGGACAAGTCACCAGTCCATCACAGGGACACCTGGAAAGGTCTCCAGTCCATCACAGGGACAGCTGGACAAGCCACCAGTACATCACAGGGACACGTGGACAAGTCTCTAGTCCATCACAGGGACACGTGGACAAGTTTCCAGTCCATCACATGGACACCTGCACAAGTCTCCAGTTCATCACAGGGACATATGGACAAGTCTCCAGTCCATGACAAGGACATATGGACAAGTCTCCAGTCTATCACAGGGACACGTGAACGTCTCCAGTCCATCACAGGACACATGGACAGGTCTCCAGTCCATCACAGGGACACATGGACAAGTCTCCAGTCCATCACAGGGACACGTGGACAAGTCTCCAGTCCATCACAGGGACACATTTACAAGTCACCAGTCCATCACAGGGACACGTGGATAAGTCTCTAGTCCATCACAGGGACACATTTACAAGTTTCCAGTCCATCACAGGGACACGTGGACAAGTCTTCAGTCCATCACAAGGACATATGGACAAGTCTCCAGCCAGTCTATCACAGGGACACGTGAATGTCTCCAGTCCATCACAGGGACACATGGACAGCTCTCCAGTCTATCACAGGGACACATGGAAAAGTCTCCAGTCCATCACAGGGACACCTGGACAGGTCTCCAGTCCATCACAGGGACACATGGACAAGTCTCCAGTCTATCACAGGGACACGTGGACAGCTCTCCAGTCTATCACAGGGACACATGGAAAAGTCTCCAGTCCATCACAGGGACACCTGGACAGGTCTCCAGTCCATCACAGGGATACATGGACAAGTCTCCAGTCTATCACAGGGACACGTGGACAAGTCTCCAGTCCATCACAGGGACACATTTACAAGTCACCAGTCCATCACAGGGACACGTGGATAAGTCTCTAGTCCATCACAGGGACACATTTACAAGTTTCCAGTCCATCACAGGGACACGTGGACAAGTCTCCAGTCCATCACAAGGACATATGGACAAGTCTCCAGCCAGTCTATCACAGGGACACGTGAATGTCTCCAGTCCATCACAGGGACACATGGATAGCTCTCCATTCTATCACAGGGACACATGGAAAAGTCTCCAGTCCATCACAGGGACACCTGGACAGGTCTCTAGTATGTCACAAGGACACGTGGACAAGTCACCAGTCCATCACAGGGACACCTACACAAGTCACCAGTCCATCACAGGGACACCTGGACAGGTCTCCAGTCTATCACAAGGACATATGGACAAGTCTCCAGTCCATCACAAGGACATATGGACAAGTCTCCAGTCCATCACAAGGACATATGGACAAGTCTCCAGTCTATCACAGGGACACGTGAACGTCTCCAGTCCATCACAGGACACATGGACAGGTCTCCAGTCCATCACAGGGACACATGGACAAGTCTCCAGTCCATCACAGGGACACGTGGACAAGTCTCCAGTCCATCACAGGGACACATTTACAAGTCACCAGTCCATCACAGGGACACGTGGATAAGTCTCTAGTCCATCACAGGGACACATTTACAAGTTTCCAGTCCATCACAGGGACACGTGGACAAGTCTTCAGTCCATCACAAGGACATATGGACAAGTCTCCAGCCAGTCTATCACAGGGACACGTGAATGTCTCCAGTCCATCACAGGGACACATGGACAGCTCTCCAGTCTATCACAGGGACACATGGAAAAGTCTCCAGTCCATCACAGGGACACCTGGACAGGTCTCCAGTCCATCACAGGGACACATGGACAAGTCTCCAGTCTATCACAGGGACACGTGGACAGCTCTCCAGTCTATCACAGGGACACATGGAAAAGTCTCCAGTCCATCACAGGGACACCTGGACAGGTCTCCAGTCCATCACAGGGACACATGGACAAGTCTCCAGTCAATCACAGGGACACGTGGACAAGTCTCCAATCCATCACAGGGACACATTTACAAGTCACCAGTCCATCACAGGGACACGTGGATAAGTCTCTAGTCCATCACAGGGACACATTTACAAGTTTCCAGTCCATCACAGGGACACGTGGACAAGTCTCCAGTCCATCACAAGGACATATGGACAAGTCTCCAGCCAGTCTATCACAGGGACACGTGAATGTCTCCAGTCCATCACAGGGACACATGGACAGCTCTCCATTCTATCACAGGGACACATGGAAAAGTCTCCAGTCCATCACAGGGACACCTGGACAGGTCTCCAGTATGTCACAAGGACACGTGGACAAGTCACCAGTCCATCACAGGGACACCTACACAAGTCACCAGTCCATCACAGGGACACCTGGACAGGTCTCCAGTCCATCACAGGGACACATGGACAAGTCGCCAGTCCATCACACGGACACCTGGACAAGTCACCAGTCCATCACAGGGACACGTGGACAAGTCTCCAGTCTATCACAGGGACATCTGGACATGTCACCAGTCCATCACAGGGACATCTGGACATGTCACCAGTCCATCACAGGGACATCTGGACATGTCACCAGTCCATCACAGGGACACCTGCACAAGTCTCCAATCCATCACAGGGATATCTAAAACCTTTCAGCCTCTTTCCCAATGATTTTAACCCGAGTGAAATGGCTGTAGAGCTTCTGTTCAACCGTTGACAAACCCATGGCATCATCTTCATGGAGCTTGGTGGTGTCACGCTCCATAAAACTTTGTAGGTGCATCTTTGAAACCTCTCCTGCTCGTCTACAATTGAACACAATGACCTGTGCAAGTGTAACTTTTACAAGTTCTGCATAAGTCTGGGGGCTGGCATCATCTTTCAAGGTGCTAAATGCATTTTCTCCTGATTTATTCAGATGCTGATGCAGAAGCTTAAAATCTTCAGTGAATGATAATGTTAATGGCCTTATTGTACTTGGCATGATTTATAGTGCTCCAGCCACTATTAGACACCATCTCTGACCATTCCTCGGTCCGAGGTGCTGCATTCAGCTCAGTCTCATAAATAGCACCCTCTCACAATGGATCAACCAGTTTGCTGATGACAGCCAAAACCAACTGCTCACATGATCAAGAAGGACCTGCAAACTGGTTGATCCACTGTGAGAGGGTGCTATTTATGAGACAGAGCTGAATGCAGCATCTCAGACGGAGGAAGTCTTTCGGATGAAAGACGAAACATTTCTATTTTTTTGTTTTGTTTTGGAATGTCCAGAGGACCAGACTTGTTTTTTTAGATACAGTAACACATCTATAAGTTTTGTTTCCGTTTTTGTCTCATTTCAGTTATTCCCCGGTTTCTCACAAAGTCTCTTATATTTTGAACTGTTCTTTGATCCAACACAGGGCTCTCAACCATCTTACAGTGGCTGCATTCATTCTTACTGGCCAGTTTTCCTTTACTTATGTGCCTTCTGAAATGACGCATTACAGCAGCCACTTCAGCATTCGACCAACTTCTCTTTGTTACTCTTCTTGGTCCTGGGCTTGAGTTTTTCGCTAGAAAACAAGGAGGAAACAAAAAAATGTATATTTAGTAGTTGGGCAACTCAAAATTCATCAGAACTTTAGACAAAGAATTTATCAGATTACAGGCTGAGGGAAAATCATAAAAATCAACATTAACATTTTATTTTGTTACATGTTTTACCCATGATACATAAATACATTGGACCAAATGGTGTCAATGTGACGGACTAAAAATCTTAGAGTTTAAAAGGAAAATACAAAGAAATTAGTAACAACTAAAGACTTTTCATCCATGTTTTCTTTCTGCTTCTACCTTCTTCAAGGTTCACCACAGTATGCATGAAGTCAACATTAGTTCTAAAACGGCTGTTATTTTAGAACTAATGTTAACTTCATGTATCAGTGCCTATCGTAGATGATGGTCATTGATAGGCTATTATGAGGTTTCACTTTTTTAACTAAAATGTGGATTTTACATAAATGTAGACTTTATTTTACTTACTTTTTGACTATCATTCATAATCATTGTAGTCAACAACTTGTTCTCATGTATCTTGGCAGCTTTTGAGTTTTAAAAATTGTGAAAAAAATGGAAAGATTGAAACAAATGACTATTGTTTTACAACAAATGTCCTACTTGATGCAACCTGGGCTTGAACCTGCCACCTCAGGACTATGAGACCATGGCAATGACCACCGAGCTACCTCATCCACCCCCGCCATGCATATAAATATGTTTTTGGATTTTTTTGTCTTCCATCTCTATGTATAGTATTTTGACTTTATGCTCTTCCTCATTAAACTCTGCCTTACCTTTAGTTGAAGGGACAGCTTCATCCATTTTGGATGATGACACTTCTAGAAAACATAACACAAAAGTTTAAAAAAAAATCCTGATACATGCTTAATAATCCAGGTACAAAAAAATTACAAGGTTAAGTCAGGTCCTTATTCTTATTTACTGAATAATTCGTCCAGAGGACCGGACTTAACCTCGTTGTTTTGTTTTATTTTTTGAATGTCCAGAGGACCAGACTTAGCTTTTTTTTAAATATTTTTCTAACTGGATTATTAAGCATGCATCAGGGTACTCGTTTAAAAAAGTCTTGTCATGGGAACGTATGAAATTTGGGTTGAAATAACGTACCATCATCATTATTGTCATGGATGTCAACAGTTGTTGTAGAGTTTGTTGCAGCTTCCACAGGCTGGTCAAGCGTCTCCTCAGGCATTTCTTCGCACTCTTCTGATGGGACTTGTACTGGGACTTGTACTTCATCATTGTCATCTGATTCATTCTCACTTTCCATCTCTTCAGCATCACTTAATTGAATTTCATCTGAGAAAATTCCATTTTAAAATTCAAATTCATTAATTCATTCAACCTTTAATTATACAGGTTAATCACACTGAGCCTTACGGACTGATTTGCAATAGAGACTTGAATTTAACAGAGTGATGACAATAGTGGACTACAAAGAACCTTAAAGGATTTGTACAAATTGAAAAATTTAAATATACATCAGTGTTTCCCCTAGTTAACTTGCCATGGCGGGGTGCTCATCTCATCCATGATTTTTCTTGATGGGTAGGGACGGAGACATGTTTGAGCAAATCTTATACAACAGTTTTTGAGCAGGGGTGGGGGGAGGGTGCATTCAGCATGAGGGAAGAGGCATCTTTAACTTTTTAGCTAGGGAGCCTGTATTTCATACTGCTACCTTAGTGCTATATCAGTGCCGGGTGGGAGTGGGAGGGGGGCAAGTTCACTTTGGTAGGCGGGGCGCTCAGTTCTGTTGACGTGGTGGGGCAGCACCCTGCTTCTATAATGGTAGGGGAAACACTGTACATTAACTCAAAAGGAAAGCATGTCCTAATTTTTGACTAAAAACATTAAAAACTGGACAATCAGTTTTCTAGTATATTCAAAAAAAGTTGTGACTCTAAACAAATTGTGAATAAAAACTGAATGCAATGATGTGGAGATGGCAAATGTCAATATTTTATTGGTAATGGAACATAGATGATAGATCAAAAGTTTAATCTGAGTAAATGTAACATTTTAAAGAAAAAATATGTTGATTCAAAATTTCACATTGTCAATAAATCCCTAAAAAGTGGGGACAAGTAGCAATAAGTGGGTGGAAAAAGGAAATTGAGCTTATAACGAACAGCTGGAAGACCAATTAACACTAATTAGGTAAATTGACAACATGACTGGGTATAAATAGAGCTTCTCAAAGTGTCAGTGTCTCTCAGAAGCCAAGATGGTAAGAGGAACACCAATTCCACCATTGTTGCGCAAAAAGATTGTGCAGCAATACCAGAATGGTGTTACCAGCATAAAATAGCAAAGACTTTTAAGTTATCATCATCAACCATGCATAACATCATCAAAAGATTCAGATAATCTGGAACAATCGCTTTGCGTAAGGGTCAAGGCCGTAAATCTCTACTGGATGCTCGTGATCTCCGGGCACTTAAACGTCACTGCACCTCAAACAGGAATGCTACTGTCAAGGAAATAACAGAATGGGCTCAGAAATACTTCCAGAAAGCATTGTCAGTGAACACAGTCCACCGTGCCATCCGCCATTGCCAGCCAAAACTCTACAGTGCAAAAGGAAGCCATTTCTAAGCAAGCTCCACAAGCTCAGACGTTTGCACTGGGCCAGGGGTCATCTAAAATGGAGTGCGGCAAAATGGAAAACAGTTCTGTGGTCAGATGAGTCACAATTTGAAGTTCTTTATGGAACACTTGGATGCCATGTCATCCGGACCAGAGAGGACAAGGATAGCCCAAGTTGTTATCAATGCTCCGTTCAGAAGCCTGCATCACGGATGGTATGGGGTTGCATGAGCGCTTGTGGCATGGGCAGCTTACATGTCTGGAAAGGCACCATTAATGCAGAGAACTATGTTCAGGTTCTAGAACAGGGATCTGCAACCTTTATGATCAAAAGAGCCATTTCTGCCCCTTTGTTCACTAAATTAAACATTTCCGGAGCCACAATACCTGCTACAACTGGGATTCTCAACTGGTGACACACAGACCACTTTTAAGTTTGTTAGAGGACAATTTTCTGACCGGTAGTTTTCTGGCCATTGTAAAGCTGAAAATATCTAATGATTTGTTGATATTTTTACATTTTAAGATTAAAAAAGACCATATTATCATAAAGAAGGAAAAATAATGTGATCTTTCCCAATTAAAAAATAAAATAATGAACTATGCAGGTCTAGGTAAATTATTTTAATTGTGGAAAAATTAAATATCCTACTTTGAATAAATAAAGTTAACTTATGTTTTACTCCTTCTATTAGTTCTAGTATTCACACATTTGCAAAGGAAATGACAGGAAAAACTGCTAAAACTAGCCCTTTTTGTTGTTATAAGAACAAATAAAATTCAGTTTAAAGTTAGTTTTGATCAAAGCTTGGAAGAGCCACTGCTGAGGGACCAAAGAGCCGCATGTGGCTCCAGAGCCGCAGGTTGCAGACCCCTGTTCTAGAACAACATATGCTCCTATCTAGACGTCATCTCTTTCAGGGAAGACCCTGCATTTTTCAACAAGATAAGGCCAGACCACATTCTGCAGCAATCACAACATCATGGCTACGTAGGAGAAGGATCCGGGTACAGAAATGGCCAGCCTGCAGTCCACATCTTTCACCTATAGAGAACATTTGGTGCATCAAAAAAAGGAAGGTGCGACAAAGAAGACCCAAGATGATAGAAACAGTTAGAGGCCTGTATTAGACATGAATGGGAGAGCATTACTATTTCTAATCTTCAGAAACTGGTCTCCTTTGTCCCCAGACGTCTGTTGAGTGTTGTAAGAAGAAGGTGGGATGCCACACAGTGGTAAAAATGGACTTGTCCAACAAACTTTTTTGGAATTTGTTGACGCCATGAAATTTTGAAACAACAAATGTTTCCCTTAAAATGATCTATTCTCTCAGTTTAAACTTTTGATCTGTGATTTGTTCTATTCAGAATTTGTTTACTGTCCCAAAAGTTTTTATAACCCAGTTTGTATAATAAATATACAAACGTAACAAAGACCTGTTGAAGATTCTCAGTCATCGAGGACATGATAAAATAAAAAGTGTTCAATAAGAAACAACTGGACTTTTATTTGTAGCAGAAGATGTTTTGCCCTTCATCCAAAATGCTTCCTTTATTCTAAGAGCAGACAGAGTGAAGTTATAAATGCTGAGAGACGGATCTCTCAGCATTTATAACTTCACTCTCACAGTCTGCTCTTAGAATTGAGAAAGCCTTTTGGATGAAGGGCGAAACGTCTTCTGCTACAAATAAAAGTCCAGTTGTTTTTTTATTGAACACATTTTTTTGATTGTAACAAAAACCTCGGTACATACCAGGCAACTAGGTAATTAGTCATTTCATTATAAAGCCAGGTTGCATAGGTACCAGGTACATACCAATTGAGTACAAGATAACATGTCATTTTATAGAATAGTCTGGTACAAAATATACATACCGGTTAAATAACCAGTATGCTACCAGTATCTGGTATGTACCTTTCTGTATTTTGTATTAAAAGTTCTTCCATATTTTTTTCAACCTGTAAAAGATTG
>JBBPBX010018860.1:0-45110 GCA_038048925.1 Garcialebias charrua
TTAGAGAACAATTATTTATTCTGACTTTTCAAAATATTAAAATTTACCTTGGTTTGAGAGAATAAATTAAAACAAATATTATAATTCTGTGGCATTATGCCAAAACATAAGTTGGAATAAAACTGAAGTAGTTGTAAAATAGTAAAATAGTAAAATAAATAAATAAAAATGTTCTTGTATTGCTGATTTCTTTAAGAACAGAACCATGTTTGTCTCTGAATTGTCAACGCTCATGATGACAGGATGACTCAGTAAAAATTGTGCTAGTTGTGATGTTTTAACTGTAAACAGAAGAAAAAAATGTTTCAACAATAAAATAATTTCATTTCATGAGTTAATTTGTGCTCATGATTGGGGCATAGTTCACACTGGAAGAAATAAAACATTTGTTTACTTTATTTCTTGTTTTTTTATTTTTTTATTTTTTTATTCTAGGTGTAGAAACTTCATGTGATGGCAGACAGAATGGAGCTCAGTGTTTTGGAGCTTTGGGAGGAACTGTGTTCATCCAGCTGATGAACAACGCCTCAGAGATAAACTTGTTCCATTGGATATACATGTATAATTACAAAAGAATATTTAGGTGGAAAAACAATAAACTTCTGTATGATATCACAGAGAACAGATTTCTTTTTATTCCCAGTAATGGAACAATTAGGATCAATGACCTCAGAATGACTGATGGTGGAAAATATAAACTTGAGTTCTATAATTCAGATGGACATGTGACAGGAATCAGAACTCTGCAGTTGTCTGTTCAAGGTAAATCATTTTCTACTGTAAATAATATTTATAATGTCCAGCATACATAATTGTTCCATATTGTTCCTAACTCTCTAAGTTTTAAAATGACCATAATTTATACTGACAATCATCTTTGTGTTTCTGTCAGCTCCTGTGTCTTCTGTCCAGCTGGTCCCTCAGTGTTTGTCTCAGGGACAGATGAAGGTGTCCTGCTCCTCTGAGGGAGGGGACAGTCCTCAGTACAGCTGGACTCTGGATGGACACACACTGACAGACTCTGAGCTCCTCTCTGTGAATAAAGAGACCAACATCATCGTTCTGAGACAAAACGTCTCAGGACGTCTGATCTGCTCCGTCAGGAATCACATCAGTAACTTGTTCAATGAAAAAAAGTGGAATCAACCTGTGGCTTCAGACTGTGGTGAGTGAGAACATGAGGAAACAACCTTGATCATTTAAGACTATTGTTATTACTATCCTTATTATAAATTAGCATTCTTTTTCACAACAGGTTTCATATTCATTAACTGTATTTCCAATGGGACATACATATCTGGGTGGGTGTTTGAAAAAAACAACACTCGGTGTGTTAAACCAACAACAGCTCCACACAGCTCTGTGGGTAAGGACAACGTAATTTTTTTTTGTTCATTCAACCAGTTGTTTAACATGTGCTGTACCTCTGATGATCTCATTCCTGATCTTATCCATCCTTGTCACTCCTAAGGAGAACCTCAGCATCTTCATTTCTGCCACTTCCAGTTCTTTCTCCTGTCTTTTTGTCAATGCCACTGTCTCCAGACCATACAACATAGCTGGTCTCACCACTGTCTTGTAAACTTTTCCTTTGACCTTTGCTGACACCTTTTTGTCACAAATCACTCCTGAAACTTTTCTCCATCCGCTCCATCCTGCCTGGACTCTCTTTTTCACCTCTTTACCACATTCCCCATTTTCCTGGACAGTGGACCCCAAGTACTTGAAGTCCTGCACCTTTGTGACCTCTGCTCCTTGTAGCCTCACTGTTCCACTGGCCTCCCTCTCATTCACACACATGTACTCTGTCTTACTACGGCTGACTTTCATTCCTCTTCTTTCAAGAGCATACCTCCACCTCTCCAAGTTCTCTTCCACTTGTTCCCTGTTCTCACCACAGATCACAATGTCATCTGCAAACATCATAGTCCATGGGGATTCCTGCCTGACCTCATCTGTTAGTCGGTCCATCACCAGAGCAAACAAGAAGGGGCTCAGAGCCGATCCTTGATGCAATCCCACCGCCACCTTGAAGCTATCTGTCACTCCCACAGCACATCTCACCACTGTCCTGCTGTCTTCATACATGTCCTGCTGTCCTCATACATGTCCTGTACCAGTCTAACATACTTTTCTGCCACTCCAGATTTCCTCATGCAATACCACACCTCTTCTCTTGGTACCCTGTCATATGCTTTTTCTAAATCCACAAACACACAATGGAGTTCTTTCTGACCCTCTCTGTACTTCTCTATCAACATCCTCAAAGCAAAGATGGCATCTGTGGTGCTCTTTCTTGGCATGAAACCATACTGCTGCTCACAGATAGTCACATCTTGTCTAAGTCTTGCTTCCACAACTCTCTCCCAGATCTTCATTGTGTGGCTCATCAACTTAATTCCCCTGTAGTTGCTACAACTCTGTACATCACCCTTGTTCTTAAAAATGGGAACCAGCACACTTCTTCTCCATTCTTCAGGCATTTTCTCACCCTCAAATATTCCATTAAATATTTGAGTCAAAAACCTCACTGCCATCTCTCCAAGACATTTCCAAACCTCCACTGGTATGTCATCAGGTCCTACTGCCTTCCCCTTCTTCATTCTTTTCAGAGCTTTCCGGACTTCACCCTCACTAATCTTTCCCACTTCCTGGTCCACAGTTTCTATTACCTCCACTCTTCTTTCTCTTTCATTCTCTTCATTCATTAGCTCCTCAAAGTAATCCTTCCATCTTCCCATCACACTCTCCTCACTTGTTAGAACATTCCCATTCCCATCTTTAATAAGCCTAACCTGCTGCACATCCTTTCCAGCCTGATCCCTCTGTCTTGCCAATCGGTACAAGTCCTTCTCGCCCTCTTTAGTGTCCAGTCTCCCATACAACTCATTGTACGCCCTCTGCTTTGCCTTAGCTACTTCCCTCTTTGCTCTATGTCCCATCTCCTTATATTCCTGTCTCCTCTCTTCAGTCCTCTCACTGTCATATTTCTTCTTGGCTAATCTCTTTCTTTGAATGGCGTCCTGCACTTCACTATTCCACCACCAGGTTTCCTTATCATCCATTCTCTGTCCAGATGACACACCAAGTACCTTCCTACCTGTCTCTCTAATTACTGTTGCTGTAGTAGCCCAGTCACTTGGAAGCTCTTTCTTACCACCCAGAGCCTTTAACAGCTCGTCTCTGAATTTCTCACAACATTCTTCCTTCTTTAGCTTCCACCATTTGGTCTTCTTCTCTGGTTTTACTCTTTTTCTCTTCTTCGCAACAACAGTCATTCTACACACAACCATCCGATGCTGTTTGGCCACGCTCTCCCCTGCTACAACTTTACAGTCTCCAATCTCTCTCAGGTTTCCTCTTCTACACAGAATGTAGTCGACTTGTGTACTCCTTCCTCCACTCTTATAGGTCACTCTATGTTCCTCCCTCTTTTGGAAATAGGTATTGACTATAGCCATTTCCATTCTCTTGGCAAAATCCACCACCATCTGTCCTTCCTGGTTTCTTTCCTTGACACCAAACCTACCCATCACTTCCTCATCCCCTCTGTTTCCTTCACCAACATGTCCATTCAGGTCTGCTCCAATCACCACTCTTTCCTCCCTGGGAATACTCTCTATCACTTCATCCAAATCTTTCCAAAATTTATCTTTCTCCTCCCCATCACATCCAACCTGTGGAGCATAACCACTTACTATGTTTAGCATCAGACCTTCTACTTCTACCTTTAGACACATCACCCTATCTGACACTCTCTTCACATCTACTACATTCTTTGCCAACTCCTCCTTCAGGACCACCCCTACTCCATTTCTCTTTCTATCCATACCATGGTAAAACAGTTTGAACCCTGCTCCAATACTGCGAGCCTTGCTGCCCTTCCACTTGGTCTCTTGGACACATAAAACATCTACCTTTCTTCTCTGCATCATGTCAGCCAGCTCTCTACCTTTGCCTGTCATTGTCCCCACATTTAGAGTTGCAACCCTCAGTCCTACATTCTTCACTTTCCTCCTCTCCCTCTGTCTCCTGACACGTTTTCCTCCTCGGCGTCTTCGACTAACAGTAGTAAAATTTCCGCCGGCACCCTGTTTGTCAACAGCACCGGTGGCGGACGTTGTTAACCTGGGCCTCGACTAGGGATGGGAATTGATAAGAAATTATCAATATCAATGCCGTTATCGATGTCCTTTATCAATTCAATTCCTTATCAATTCTGTTATCAATTCTCATTTGGGTAAAAAAATATAGTAAACCATTTTAATAATAAACGAATAATATAGGATAGAGTTTCCGGAAAGGCCTTGGTTGGCTGCATTTTCCTTTTGCAGTTAGAACTTGGCAGTCACTTTTAGTTGTGTTGGTGACGTTGTGGTTCACTTTCTACTTTTCTTGTAGGACACATACTTCTTAGGTAGACTTTAGTTGGGTTATTTTTATTTATTTATTTTTTTTGTCCTGTTTATCTCCTGTCCACGCTCCAGCTCAGTAGGTGGCGGTAATGCACCTTAAGTTGTTTGCCAACCGCCATTAAACTCCACCTAGAAGAAGAAGAAGGACTCGGTGCTTATGCTAGCTGTTTGTGCTGGGGTTACTTGGATAAATCCGCAGAGTTTCCCGCTGTTTCAAGCCAAATTAACACGGCCGGAGGATTCTATTTTGTGTTTTGTGTCGACCACTCGACGGTGAGTCGTTAATTTTATGTATTTTGGGTTCATTTCGCCAATTTTACTCTTCAAAATGGCGGCCGCCATTTTGAAGAGGGCAACTGGTGAAATGTTTTTAATCCAGCAGATTTGACCATTTGAACCGATTAAACTCAGAAAAACCTTGTGCTATAAAGTCACTGACTTTATAGCACAAGGTTCTTCTGAGCTTAACCGGTTCAAATGGTCAAATCTGTTGGATTAAAAAAAGTATTTCTCCATCTACCCTCTTCAAAATGGCGGTTAGCGTGTTAGCAGAACCGATAAGCTGAATCGTTAAGACACGCAACCTACAATTCCATGGAATTGGACTTTTAAGAACCGGTTCTCTAACAGAACCGGTTCTCGGTTCCCATCCCTAGCCTCGACCGATCCGGTATGGTTTCACTTTGATGAACTCGCATTATGGTTTTGGCAAGTGTTTTACGTCGGATACAGCAGAACTTAATCTAACCTAAATAAATTACTCTGGGGTCTTCACTCTACAGCATAACTTAAGCTAACCTAAATAAGTTACTCTGGACTCTAAACTCTACAGAAATTAGAATCTGAACAAACAAACAAAAAATGTCTTGAACCAATTTGTTCAACAGAAATCAGATTTTCATTTCATTTTTCATTTTATTTATTTTATTCATTTTATAAAAATAAATACATAACAAACAAACACATGTATCTTATAAAAAAGAAAATATAAAATGAAAGGCGGCAGAAAGAAGAAAATGTATTATATCTGCTCCTTTTCAAAATAATCAATTCAAACAATCATTATATATAAGTAATAAAAAAATGACTTAACTCATCTCAATTTTCAAATTCCGAAATATTACACATTTAACTACTTCATACGTATTTCTTCAACAATTCACTCTTTATCATTTTCTTAAACACAAACTTTGACATTGCTTTTTTCACATCACACTCTAAGTCATTCCACAATCCAACTCCCTGGACTGAGGTAGACGTCCCTTCAAACTGGTTCTATATTGTGTCTTTACAAATACATCAGTTCCGTTTAGGTTGTAACAGCTCGATCTTTTAATAAAATGTGTCTGAATATTTGAGGGTAGTGCATTGTTATGAGCTTTATACATCACCATTAAAATATGGTAATCTACTAAATCACGGAACTTCAGTAATTTCAACTGAAAAAATAATATTTTAGATGGATGACAGTAATGTTTTCTTGCAATAATCCTTATGGCTCTTTTCTGTAAAATAAAAACAGGTTTTGTAATAGTTTTACATGCTTTTCCCCAAACATCAATATCATTGTTCCACATTTAATTGATTGCATTATGCAATCAATTAAATGTGGAACAATGATAGTGTTATACAACAAATACAACACTTTGTGATTCAATAGGTCCTTAACCTTATACAGTACAGCAATGGATTTAGATATTTTAATTTTTAAATGGTAAATGGATCTTATTTATGTAGCGCTTCCTAGCCCCCTGTGAGGAGCCCCAACGCGCTTTACAATACCAACCATCCACCCATTCATACACGCATTCATACACCGGTAGCGGCATAATCTATATGTTGTTTCTAAGTTATTTTGTCATCAATGACAACGCCCAAGAACTTGACCTCCCTCACTCTACAGATCTCACCACCCTCAATTGTAAATTGGACATCTGCAGTTTTCTTTTTATTACCAAATATCATCTAATGGGGTTTTTCTAGATTTAATAATTTGTTTAGTTTAAACCAAGTCTGTATTTTGACAAATTTCTTCTCCATCAATTCTAACATCTGATTCATATCCTCACCCAAACAAAAGAAAGTAGTATCATCCGCAAAGAGGATACCTCTGAGGAGTCCCGACACATTAACCAAATCATTAACATATAAAATAAACAACTTAGGTCCAAGTACAGAGAATTGGGGAACTCCGCAGGAAATACTACAAACATCAGATCTTACATCATCAATCTGTACAAACTGCTTCCTATATTTCAAATAACTATGTACACACTGCAGCGCTGGTCCTCTAATGCCATACACATTCAATTTCTCAAGGAGAATGGTGTAATCTATTGTGTCGAAAGCCTTTTTTAAATCAACAAATATACTTATACCATATTGTTTTTTATCAACAGCTGTAGTTATTTCTTCCATAAACTCCATGAGAGCCATAGATGTGGAATTCTTTGCTCTAGACCCACACTAACTATCACTTAAAATATCTTGCCCATCAACAAATTTGTCCAATCTGTTAACAAATAATTTTTCTAAAATTTTTGAGAACTGTGGTAATAATGAAATTGGTCTGTAATTATTAAATGTACATTTATCACCATTTTTAAAGAGTGGGACAACCTTAGCCACTTTCATTCTGTCTGGGAATGTTCCTGTCGAAAAAGACAAATTACATATATACGTAAAAGGGACAATAACATGACTCATTATCTTTCACAAACATCATATCCATGTCTGCCCAGTCTTTAGATCTCTTGTCTGAAATTTTGTTTACTAGATTCATTATTTCTTCATCTGTTCCTTTCAGAAAAAAAACTATTTAAACAACCATTAATTAAAGAGTTCGCATCTCCATCCACTTTAGGTATTTTTGCTGCAAGGCTAGTTCCAACATTGACAAATAAATCATTAAAGCTATTTACAATTTCTTTTACATCATGGATTTCCTTATTGTTCCCCACAAAATACTTTGAAATACCCGTTTTCACCTTGTGTTTATTCAGAACACTATTCGTTACACTCCATGTTGCTTTCATATTACCATTACTCGTATGCAGTAAATCACTAATATTCCCTCTTTTGTTTTTTTATAATCCCTACTAATTTATTTTTATATTTCTTGTATTTTTCTTCTGTTTCTAATGTTCTAGTTTTCAGAAAAAATGAATACAGATAGTTCTTTTTACATGCATTTTGCAATCCTTTCGTCATCCTTGGTTTCTTAACAATATCTTCCCTTATGCAATTTTTTGACGTACAGTTTTTTATACAAACTTCCAAAATATTCATAAACTTTTCATATGATTTATTAACATCATCAACATACACATCATCCCAATTTTGTTTATCTAAGTCTTCTTTTAACTTATCCAAGGCTTTTTTTAGATGTATTTATTATTTTTGTCTTCCTTGTAATTGTTTCTGTATTGATTTGATCTTTGCAATAGATTGCAAAAACTCGTAAGTGATCACTTATATCAGTCATTAAAATGCCACCCAACACATCCCCATCTGTTATATTTGAGCAAATATTATCAATTATTGTTGTACTATGTGTGTAATTCGTGTTGGATTAGAAATCAATGGGTAACGATTTAAGCTGTACATTGAATTCCTGAATGTATTGATGTTATTAGAATTAGGGATGGGGCAGATCCGATCCGGTATCGGTATCCGATACAAGCATAATTTAAGTATCGGATATCGGATCCAACCTGCCGATATTTCCGATCCAGCTTCAAAGAGCACTTGTGTTCCATCATATTCTGTGACTGCCGTCTTAACATTGTGAGTTAAAACCAATGAAGGCACTCACAACAGGAAACTCACAAACTTTAACAATATATTCTTTATAGTATAGAAAACATTCCAAAATACACATAACTTTATAGTCTCAGTACAAATATTTCATTACACAGATTCACATACCTGAACAGTATCGGATCGGAAAAATATCGGTATCGGCCGATACCCAGTTCTTAAGTATCAGTATCGGATCGGAAGTGAGAAATGTGGATCGGTGCATCCCTAATTAGAATCCGTTTTATTCCCTATATCAATGTTAAAGTCACCACACAAAAAAATATTTTTATTACACCCTGATGCATGCTCAATAATCAAGGTAGAAAAATCCAAAAAAGCTAAGTCTGGTCCTCTGGACATTCAAAAAACAAAACAAAACAAAGCAAAAAAAAAAAAAAACTGTAGAAACGTTTCGTCTTTCGTCCGAAAGACTTCCTCAGTCTGAGAAGCTGTGTTCAGCTCAGTCTTATAAATAGCACCCTCCCACAGTGGATCAACCAGTTGGCTGATGACAGCCGAAACCAGCTGCTCACATGATCAAGGAGGACCATCAGCCTGACGATGGATCGTTAACACCCTGATGGTTGTTTGCTATTCACAGAGGGCTGAGTGATACTCAGTGTTGCCAGGTGTACGATAATTATCGTATTTGTACGATAATTTTGCCCTCTGTACGATGTACGATCAATAATCCCGAAAAAGGCCAAAAATACGATAATTTGACAGTTCCTTGAATGTGTAGTTGTGATCGGTTTCCATCAGCCTGCCGCAACTGTCTGTCGGAGTTTTTTTGTGAACCCTGAATGCATCTTGAAATTCCAGCCAATCGTGCTTTTCTAAATGTGACCTAAGAGTGACGTATATGCAGAACAACGGCCATGATTGGCTGAATAGCCCGCTGCGCCCGCCCCATGAGTTAGAAAAGACGAAAAAAACAGAGCCGTGTCTCGTGTGACACCGGTCTGGAAGAAGAAGTGATGAAAATGAGAGAACATTTATATAAAGTTAAATGTTAAATGATAATTAAGAAATATATTAAGAAAACATGGCAGGAAACCTGGGACATTACTGATACAGGAAGACATTTACACAACAAAAAAGGTAGGATATACAAGGAAAGCAGGAAGAAACAGGAACTTACTCGCATTAGGACACACAGACCTTAATAAATCTCTTAAAATAATTGGAAAGCTTGCAACAGGACTTTTTTGTGGCATGTGCACCAGCAATCTCCCTGAAACGGTTCAACATGTCTTTATGGGATGTCCAGGGTATGCAAATGAATGCAAAAGAATGCATTAACAAAAATAAATAAATAAAATTAATATTAAATTTACAATTAGGGATGTTTTTAGTAGTGATATCAGTAAAGCTAAAGATCAAGTTATTATTTCCTTGAAAATACAAACGTAATAGACAGAATTTAGTTGAGTTATTAAATTAAAACCGCCATGAAACAAAACAAGAAGCGCGGGGGGCGGGCTCATTAGTTGCCACCAGACATTAAAACGTATTATTGTCTATGGTTCCCACCCGTACTGACGCCACAATGCTGTGAGTGCCTGTTAGACGCAATTCAACAACAGAGTGACTATAGTGCATACTTGTTATTTTGGTTTTGACGGGTGTACGATAATTTCCCTCAAAATACGATAATTTTAGGGCTCTAGTACGATAATCCTACATTTCTCACCTGGCAACACTGGTGATACTAGCAATAACAGCATTGTAAGTGGGGGACAGTTGAACCCGGAGGCCTCCACCTCTGTTTAATGATGGACGGTTTCTTTTCACAAAGATGGCCTCCTTTACTCCTCTCTCAAACCATTGTTCCTCTCTATCAAGGATGTGAACATCTTCATCCCTGAAAGAGTGACCGCTGGCCTGGAGATGAGTGTAGACCGCAGAGTCCTGACCTGATGATGTTGATCTTCTGTGCTGGGCCATCCTTTTGGCCAGTGGCTGTTTAGTTTCCCCGATGTAAGACTGATCACAGCCCTCCTGACACTGAACAGCATACACAATATTACTCTGTTTGTGCCGGGGGACTGGATCTTTGGGATGAACCAGTCTTTGTCGTAATGTATTTTGGGGTTTAAAAGCCACTGGGACGTTGTGTTTAGAAAATAAACGTCTCAATGTCTCTGAAACTCCCGCAACATACGGAATGACCACTGGTCTGGGTCTGGGTTCCTTCTTTTCACCTGATGGCTGGCTGGAGTCCTGTTTGGGTTTCTTCTCTGCTTTCAGGAAGGCCCAGTTAGGATATCCACATTTCTCTAGAGCCTGTTTTGTGTGTGATTTCTCCTTCTGTCTGGCTGCTGAGTTAGTGGGGACGCTGTCTGCTCTGTGGTACAGAGTCCTGATGACTCCTAACTTGTGCTCCAGAGGGTGATGGGAGTCAAACTGTAAATACTGGTCTGTGTGTGTGGGTTTGCGGTACACCTCAGTTTGCAAATTTCCTCTATCAGAAACTGAGACCTCACAGTCCAAGAAAGCCAACCTGCCATTTTTTACATCTTCTCGTGTGAACTTGATATATTTATCCACAGAGTTGATGTGATCAGTGAAATGTTGGACTTCCTGAGATTTAATTTTAACCCAGGTGTCGTCAACATACCTGAACCAATGACTTGGTGGTCTCCCTGAAAAGGATGTCAAAGCTCTCTTTTCTACCTCCTCCATGTACAGGTTGGCAACAATAGGAGAAACTGGAGACCCCATAGCACACCCATGTTTCTGCCTATAATATTGCTCCCCATATGTGAAGTAGGTTGACTGCAGGCACAGTTTCAAGAGTTGACACAGTTGTTCTGTGGAAAGTGTGGTCCTGTTGCTCAGAGTGGTGTCTGATTTTAACCTTAAACAGACCACCTCTACTGCTTCATCAACAGGAATGCACGTAAAGAGTGATGTGACATCAAAAGAGACCATTGTTTCATCAGTCTCCATGATGACATCCCTCACCTTATCCACAAAGTCCATGGTGTTCTGTATGTGGTGTTCTGAGCTGCCAACTAAAGGGATGAGTACAGATGCCAGATATTTGGAAACATTGTAAGTGACCGAAAGTGACACCGAAAGTAACACCTGGATTAAAATTAAATCTCAGGAAGTCCAACATTTCACTGATCACATCAACTCTGTGGATAAATATATCAAGTTCACACGAGAAGATGTAAAAAATGGCAGGTTGGCTTTCTTGGACTGTGAGGTCTCAGTTTCTGATAGAGGAAATTTGCAAACTGAGGTGTACCGCAAACCCACACACACAGACCAGTATTTACAGTTTGACTCCCATCACCCTCTGGAGCACAAGTTAGGAGTCATCAGGACTCTGTACCACAGAGCAGACAGCGTCCCCACTAACTCAGGAGCCAGACAGAAGGAGAAATCACACACAAAACAGGCTCTAGAGAAATGTGGATATCCTAACTGGGCCTTCCTGAAAGCAGAGAAGAAACCCAAACAGGACTCCAGCCAGCCATCAGGTGAAAAGAAGGAACCCAGACCCAGACCAGTGGTCATTCCGTATGTTGCGGGAGTTTCAGAGACATTGAGACGTTTATTTTCTAAACACAACGTCCCAGTGGCTTTTAAACCCCAAAATACATTACGACAAAGACTGGTTCATCCCAAAGATCCAGTCCCCCGGCACAAACAGAGTAATATTGTGTATGCTGTTCAGTGTCAGGAGGGCTGTGATCAGTCTTATATCGGGGAAACTAAACAGCCACTGGCCAAAAGGATGGCCCAGCACAGAAGATCAACATCATCAGGTCAGGACTCTGCAGTCTACACTCATCTCCAGGTCAGAGGTCACTCTTTCAGGGATGAAGATGTTCACATCCTTGATAGAGAGGAACAATGGTTTGAGAGAGGAGTAAAGGAGGCCATCTTTGTGAAAAGAAACCGTCCATCATTAAACAGAGGTGGAGGCCTCCGGGTTCAACTGTCCCCCTCTTACAATGCTGTTATTGCTAGTATCACTCAGCCCTCTGTGAATAGCAAACAACCATCAGGGTGTTAACGATCCATCGTCAGGCTGATGGTCCTCCTTGATCATGTGAGCAGCTGGTTTCGGCTGTCATCAGCCAACTGGTTGTGTAACACTGTGAGAGGGTGCTATTTATAAGACTGAGCTGAACACAGCATCTCAGACTGAGGAAGTCTTTCGGACGAAAGACGAAACGTTTCTACAATTTTTTTTTTGTTTTGTTTTCTTTTTTGAATGTCCAGAGGACCAGACTTAGCTTTTTTGGATTTTTATTACAACTCTTTTCTAAGAGCTCTATACTTTTATCAGTAAATAATTCCACCCTTGAACTCTGTGATCGATATACACAACTCACAATGATGTTTCTATCATTCTATATTGTTAACATTTCTATTAGATTATCAACAACTGTCGGCATTTCACTAATTAATTTGTATTTTATTCCATTTTTTTACAAATAAAGCCACTCCACCACCTCTTTTATTGTTTCTGTTCATATAATGTAACTCATACCCTTCAATATGAGCATTATTTATGTTTTCATCATTTAACCAAGTCTGATAGTGCTATTAATGTAAATGTTCTATCTAATTGTTCCAAGAAATCTGTTATCTTTGATATATTAGCGTTTATGCTTCTGCTATTGAGATGAATAATAGAGAGGCCTCCACTTGTCATATTAATATAGTTAAGTTGCTTTTCATTATAATATTCACTATCTTTTATAACTGGAATGAAATTTGTATTAATCACATCTTCAGCATTACCGTATTTCCGGCCTATAAGTCGCACCTTTTTGCCTACATTTCCAAGCCCTGCGACTTATAGGGCGGTGCCACTTATACGTGGATTTTTCGGTTTTTTCACTTTGGTCAAAAAATTGTCACTTAATTTAACGTTTTTTTAACCGTCAAATGTATATTTTTTATGTGTTTTATCTTTAAAGATCAAAGAGATGCAGGTCTGTTTGCTGCATTGCAGGTCTGTTGTTGCTGCGCGTGCTCGTTTTGTGCCGTGAGGTGCGACTTATAGGTCGGTGCGACTTATACGTGGATTTTTCCACTTTATTGGACATAATTGGACTGGTGCGACTTATAGGGCGGTGCGACTTATAGGGCGGAAAATATGGTATATATTTTGGCGTCTGAGTCGTCATACATTGTCATATTTCAATGTATTTGTTCATTAGGTTGTTTGTTGTAAAAAAAAATGTTTTTCCTTTTGTGTGTGTTATTGTCAATGAATTATAGTTTATCATTTTCTGAGCTTATCTAAGTCTACCCAAGTCTTTCAACTCATTTATTATCATAGCCTGTGACCATTCATTAACCTTAATCCATATATTTCCTTTTCTTGTCCATGTAGATACTATTTTTTTGTTTTCTTAGCAATCTTGCTTCACGTGCAACATTACTATTTTTTTGTAAGATGTTCATTTATATAGACATTTGTTCCTTTCAATTTCCTGGCTTGCATTAACACATTATTTCTTACTTTCCTGCTAGTAAATCTTACAATTATTGCAGGTTGTGAATTTTCCATTTTTGTAAGCAGGGTATAACAAATTGAAATGTCCTTGTGATCCACGTCGATGTCCTGGTCCTTAAAAAATGACACCACTTTTTTCTCTAACGTCTGCAACTCTTCCTATGGTGCATCCTCTGTTGTCTCTGAACCAGTGAGAGCTTTTTTATATGACCGGGGTTTAACTTCCAGTCCGGTAATCACTAATGCCTCTTATCAACAGGTCTGGTTCCTGTAAGGTCCCATTGTGGCTAGTTTGGGCCAGTTCCTATGGGACCGGTTTATTTCTGTATCCATGCGCGCATTAGGACCCCTTTGGTGGGCGTGAAGTTCTCCTGCAGTGGGCGGGTAGTTCTCCTGCAGTGGGTGGATCATTAATATCAACGCTTCTAACCAGCTGGTGGCGCTAGTGATACATTAAGCTCTTTACGAACCACCACTAACAATAGAAGAAGAAGAGCTGGGGAAAACAACACACAACAAAATGGATGACCTCGTTGCTTTTTTCAACGTTCTGCTTTGCCTGTTGCTTTTTCAAAGAGTAGAAGAACTGAGCAGAGTTGGGAGGGAAGCGATTTTCAATCACAGAAGACACGTTATTTTCAGGCGTCGAAGAGAACTTCTGTTCAGACGTTTAACAGCAATCCGAACCATGGAAAGGCTGCGTTTATCCACACAAAACACTGAACAGTCTGGAGCAAAGTAGAGTTTTTGAACGTTTAAATGAAGTTTCCATAGCATAGCATAGTTCATTACTTATTAATAAACTACATTACATTGGACTCTGGAAAAACCTTTTAGTGTTTATGCTTAACCTTGCAGCTTATTAAATTAAGCTATCGCACATTATCTCAACAATTGAAGTGATGTTTAGCAAGAGGAAGCTAGGCTTTTTTAACTTCGATTTGATCCTCTATCCATTAAAAAACTACATGATTTGAAAAACATGGCTATAGTGTTTTAAATTTAAATCCTGCTGTGCTCCATTTTACCAGTCAAACTCACGGAGATATTTTTTGACCTTGGGTAAACATGCTGCAGAAGCTGCTGGATCCACAGGATGGACATCAGGCCACAGGTGTTTGAGATGCTATGATGGAGAAACTCCTGAATGAGGATGATTATAAACAGATTACACAAATCCTACACCTTTATAACTGTACTGCTATGTAGATTGATTTACAAAACATGGAAATAATGTATTATGGCTACAATTTCCAGTACTCATTACAGAAAAAACAAAACAATAGAAAAGCTACTCCTTATTTGTAACTGTCACTAATCATCTGAGGACCTTTGTCAATTTAATGAAAAATAGTGTGTGTGTGTGATTCAAGTTATAAAGCTGTGCTTTGCCGTGAGCTTGGGTTATGGAGATTGACACATGCCGAACAATCTCCATTTTGCAAGCTTACAGAACGCCACAGCTTTATAACTTTATTCACACACTCCATTTTTCATTAAATTGACATTGCTCCTCAGATGATTAGCGAAATGTCTTCACTTCAAATGAAAGTCTTTTTTTTTTAATCCATTTTGGTTTGGATTTGACATGTAAAGGATAACATAGAATCTTCACCAGTGTCGTTATAGGTTAAAAAAAAACAAAGTTACTTTGCTTATCCTACACTATTGACTTACAACAAAAATGCTGTAAGCGCTTCACTTTTGAAGATAAGATGGAAGCACAACTTACAATTGTGTTTTTATTAGAAATTAAGGCATACAAAACAAGAAAAAACTTTTTTAAGGTTTAGAAATATACATCTCTCGTAACTTATCGGTTTGCCATGGAACGGGCAACCGTTTCCAGCACCCCAAGGAGCGCTTGATTGAAAGCAGCCCTCTGGTCAGCCTCCTGCCTTCGTTGTGCTGCTTCCTCTCTTCTTAAAGCCATTTCCTCCCTCAGAATGGCTTGCTCCTGCTCCCTCGCTGCGTCAGCTTGACGTTGACTCTCCGCAGCAGCGGCCTCACGTGCTTTTTGGGCTTCCTCGATGGTTAACCGGAAGTGTTCCTCTCGCTGTGCCCGGTTCTTCTCCTCCTGTTCAGTCTGAGCTGTAATAAAGCTTTCAGCTACAGTTGTCGCTTTGCGCTTTCTATGACCTAGATAGAACAAACAAGAAAATGGCTGTTAGACAATGAAGTACAGAATGATACAGTTTTTAAATACGTTATTGAAGTTTTAGTTCCTGCTAATTTTGAAAAAAGATCGTAACATCAGGAATATGATTCTCTTCATAAAGCAATCTTGCACCTTTATGGTGGTAAGCAAGTGGGTATAAACAAATGACATGTATTCTTTTTCAAGAGTTTGTGTGAATTTAGAAAAAGAACAAGGCCATCATAAAACAACAAAAAAAAAACACACTGAATAATATGAATTATAAACTTGATGAATGAAAGTTAAAGTAATAAATGAATAATACATTTTAGCATTAACACAATTGAATAATTGATAATGTAGTTTTACTACATGTACGTTGTTTTACAAGAAAATAGTAAACACAACACAAAATTACTATCAACGTGATGTTAGACACGTTTGGTGCTGCTTCATACCTAGTAAGGGGTGTTGGGTGGGGCCTTTCTGCTGCGTGTTGACCGGCGGAGTGGATGTAGAATTCCTTGAAGCTGTACTTGGAGATTCAGTGGTCGGGGAAGGGTTTGAAGTGGGAAGGCTTGGAGAGTCAGAAACAGAATCTGAAGAGCCTTCTTCTTCTTCATGGACACTGTCTGCATCAAAAAAAGAGTGCAAAAACAGAAACAAAGTACAGTTAACATTGATGCCAAGTAATGACGACGTAACAGTGTGAGCCTCATTTGTTAAGATAGTGTATATACAGAATTTCTTGAATTAATTCTAATAGCTATTAATATAAATTTAATGCCATTACAATGTTTTTAATACTACTACAACACTGAGCTGGAACCATTGTATTTCAGTTCAGAGCAACTAATAGTAAAGTGATAAATTACTGTAATTTTCTTCCTAAAGTTTGGTAGTAAATGTAGTTTTATAACTATTTTTGTATGCTGGATACATCAAGTTGCTTCTTGCCTCAATAAAAAGCACTGACCTACTTGTTATTTAAATCTAACCCACGGCAAATAGTTATTTAACTTTTCACACACACAACATAACTCTAATGGCAAACAAAAAACTTGAAACTTGAAACCAGAATAGTTTAAAATAATTCATCATTGAACACATGCAAAATTCAAATAGAGGGGGGAAAATAATAACAGCTGTACTGTATATTTCTGCCTGTAAGTCTCTGTTTTTAACAAAATTTACATGCCCTGGGACTTATAGGCCAAAGTGACATATTTATCGAATTTTTCCCATATTTATAAACCATTTTTGGACAGATATAACCGTTTCCATTTAGACTAAACCAAAAACAGCTGCACCACCCCGGTGAATTTGACCATTAAAGTGCATTTATTAAGCAAATGATAGACTGACACGCAACTCTGCTATAATTTACAGCTAAGAAACAATTCTTTAGGAGCTTTTTTGTTGTTAAATTTAAGATAAACGAGCGCATGCCTTCTTCCTTGTTGTTGTCGTCCCGCACGCGCGTGCAACAGCACCAAGCGCCAAACTATCTTTACAGCAGATTATTAAATCACGTTTTTAGTAAGAAAACGTTAGACTGAGACACACCTATGCTATAATTGACAGCTAAATAATTGTTTATGTATTTTTCTTCAGAGAAAGGGGCCGCTCCGAGTCCTCCCTCCATCTTTTTTTTTTTTTTCAGAAAAGCCTCTCGGCTGTTGCTGAAGTCTCCGGTGGTTTTTCAGTCCAAAAACGCTCAGAGAGTTGCATGACTCACTGGAAATATGTTTAAAGTTATAAAACACTCACCATCTACTATAGACTCCAGAAGAGAAGTGCTCCTCCGACTTGTTGTTCTCGATTTTTGGCAGCATGGCAGCTTGCATTTCCTGGAAGACTTCTTCTTCTTCTTCTTCTTCTTGGCGGATTGCAAACAACGTTCAGGTGCATACCGCCACCTACTGGAGAAGACTGAATCTCCGCCCTCCGACCTAGGACTACGCCCCCTGACCAATCAGTGACCACACTGTGCTGATGTCATAACTGGACCCATGAGAACTGGTACTTTGTACCTAGTTGAGGCAGGCACCAAAATAGGACCGGTTTCTCGTGAACAGGACCCTGTGGGTACACTCCATAACTAGTTGTTAACTAGTTACGAACGAGCCCGAACGAGCGCCAACAGGACCTGTTGATAAGAGGCATAAGTTTTCTTGTCTTGCGTTTTGTTCTAGTTCATTGACGTTTTGTTCAAGTTCATCTGTTTTCGATGATAAATTGACCTTTGACCTTCATGTGAATTCACTTTGCAAAAAGGCCCACCAGAGGATGTATTTTTATCGGAAGCTTTGTGGTTTTAATGTTGATTCAACTTTTATGAGAATGTTTTATTCATGTTTTATTGAGTCTATTTTAACCTTTTCCTTCATCTGTTGGTTTGGACTTTTGACCTGTAAGAACAAAAGCAAACTCTCGGGGATTGTCAGGATGTGCAGCAAAACTGCTGGCATAGACCTAAAGAACCTCGCAGACCTACACAAGGTGAGGTCAGTGAACAAGGCCAGGCAGATTCTGGCAAACCCTGATCACCCACTCCATGACGAGTTCAGGTTGCTTCCATCTGGACGCAGGTTTCTACAACCCAAATGTAGAACAAACAGATTTAAAAACTCATTTATCCCAGTAGCAATCAGGTTTCTTAATGCACACTAATTTTAACACTGTTATTTTAATGTCTTATTGTCTTGTGTTTATATGTGTATGTGTGTGTAAGTGCATATGTATGTATGAATCTGTGCACACCTATGGACTGCAAATCTAATTGCCCCTCGGGGATAATAAAGGAACTTGAATTTTGAATCTATTTTTTTGTCCTTGTTGCTTATTAGAAGTTTCAGTTGTTGAACTTCCTCAAACAAACCCATCAGGAGAGTTGTTTGAGATGCCAACTTAATCAGTTCATCATTCATAAAGTTTAACAATCTTTTTATTTCTTCCATATCTCCTGAGTTATGATCCAGTAGTTATTTTTTTTAGATTTAGACATTACTTACAGTATTTTTTCGCTTGATGGCAGCAGTCCCCTATTTTTCGATCCAAAGGCCGAGGCCTTGTCATTCAAGAGACCCACCAGACACCCACGTTAGCTATGGCCCAGCTCACAGACACCGCCTTCCCACGACGAGCACCCCGTGGCCCCCCCGTAGCCTCCAGCAGCTTGAAAGGATAGTCGATGATGAATCCACTTCCAGGAAGCACGCAGGCCGAACGGTAGCGAACGAATCCCACGTCGACAGTAGAAATGGTCCAGTAGCGACAGATAGCCCGACAGCCCGCCGTACCACCGCACCCCTGGCTCGGTGACAACAATCCATCGGCTCGTCCACTAAAGGTCTGGGTCCGGACATGACGCCGACCAGGCAACCAGCTTCTGCCGCACCCAGCTCAGACGCAATACCGGACGGAATCCCAGGTCCCAACAGTCTTCAGGATCCACAAGGACAGTCGACTCCCAGCGAGCGTGAAAAAACCCAGGTAAAACTAAAATGTCTTACAAAATTGGTCTGGTTATTCCATGCGAGAACTTTAAATTCATTAATTTTCATTCAACCTTTATTTATACAGGCTAGCCTCGTTGAGTCACGGGGACTCATTTACAAGAGGGACCTGTCTCACTCACACCAAACAACCATCCACTCTCACACTCACACCTAGGGTCAATTTAGAGTCACCAATCAGCCTAACAAGCATGTTTTTTGGTCTGTGGGAGGAAACCGGAGTACCCGGAGGAAACCCATGCATGCACGGGGAGAACATGCAAACTCCACCCAGAAAGGCCCCGGACCGGGATTTGAACCGGCAACCTTCTCGTCTTCATTGTTTGAATAGCTGCAGCAGAGCTTCAGCGAGGCACAACACGACACACTTCTACTTCCGCTTCTCGGCAGAGCAAGTCGCATATCTTTTTGCTCTTACCCTCCCTAAGTTTTCCTCTCCCTGCTTGCTTTTTGTCTCGTCCGTGACTCTTCAGTGCTCACTCGAACTAATTTGCGATGGATTTAATAAATTGGGCTGTTTCATCTAAAGATAAGATTTTTTCCACGAAGCTGACCGGGCCAGGAGAAGCGGTCTGCCCCTCTGACACGCACGCTGTCGGATACATGATGGACTCGTGGGGACAGTGGCAACCCATGTGTTTGACCGTCCTGTCTGTCGAAGACGTGGAAGATTTGTGGATTATTGGGATATTGGTGGCAGCTGCTCTGTTTTTTGGCGTGAGCGGAGCTGTCTGTTACTGGAAGATCAGGAAGACTGCGGCGGCTATCGGCGCGCTGGCCAAACTTCCTGATCAGCAAGAATCTCTGATCCGGGCTGTGAGCTCCTCAACCCAGCTGTTGTACGAACTGAACCGCACAATGGGAGCGGCGGTAGACCACCGCGGACCTGCGGTGCGCTTTGGAACTCGTTTACAGCCGCCCGGCATTAATCAGGGCACGGATGGGGGTTCGTAGCTTCGGAACCTCATATGATTCGGCGATTTTGGACCTGAACAGCACCTGGACTTTGGAAGGCTGCAGTCAAAAAGAACACTGTGGCCTGGATTGAAGATAAACAATAACTATCTAATCTAGTTTCTGCACGACCTTGGAAAAAGAAGAAGGCTGTCTGCTGGAAACTATTCTCCTGGAGTGAAGCTGAGAGACATTGCTGACCCCCCTCCCCTCCCTCCCCAGAGGTCTTTGGGAGTGCGCTCGAAGGCGCCAAGCTTAACAACTGCTGAACTGTGTTATCTGAGTGCTGCTCACAGACTCTTTTGATCTCCTTGCATGTCGTCAAATCTGCAACAATGTCTTGTCTGGTTGTGCTTATTGCTGATAGAGTTTTTGGGACTTTATCATAGAGTGTCTTAAGGCAATCTTTGATAGATTCTTTTTTTGAATATCACAAATGATACCTATTGTGCTTTTCCTTTTTCCATATCTGTTTGACCTTCATCCGGAGACGGATGAGTGCGGCCGCGCAGAAGAACATGTCATGTGTTTGGAAATGCTGCAGCTTTGCATACTCTCCCTCTTCTGGACGACTGTGTATACATAATCACGTTGTATTAATTAACTGGTGCAATGTTAATAAATAAATCTCTTATCTCTTATCTCTCTTATCATGCTCTGCCCAGATATCATCTACAGGTTGAATGACAGAAACCTAGACATTTATTTAGAAACTAACGCAATAAACACATGCCAACAGGTAATAATGCAGCCTGCTCCTATCAGGAGGAAGATGCTCACGTCTTACAAGAATCTGAACAAACTAAAACAAAAAATGTCTGTTCCCTCAGAGCATTGTAGGATCTGAAATTATTAGTAAAGGCGAAGAAAAAAGTCGAATTGCGCAGTTCTCCCGCACCATGCTAGCAGGTCCATTCAGTTAAAGGGAGCTGGCTAACTAGCACGGTGGACTACACGGCCAAAAGTCCATGGCGGCCGAACGGATACACAACGCAAGATGCAGCACGCTCTGGAGTAGTAGCGGAAAAACATAAACACAAAAATTAAAGAGAAGGCACAAGCACACTAACCCACTCAACGATAGTAGAACATACACGAATCGTTCAACAGCAGTGGCATCCATCACACAAAGCAACAAGCACACCCAAAATGGTGGACCGAAAACTAGCACCGCACAGAAAACTTAAATGCTCAGCTACTGTTCCCAAAATAATACAAGGCCTTCATATATAAGAAAATGTGATCTTGTATTCTGCATGAAGTCATGTATCCTGCATAGCTCCAGACACATAATAATAATAATAATGAATTCAATTTATAACGCACTTTTCATTAATGAAAATCTCAAAGTGCTACAAGGAGCAACAGAATTAAATGTCAATAAAACAAATAATAAAACAATTAAAACCAATAACAATATCAGCCAAGATCAAAAGTAGAATCATGAGGAGGCAGAGTATGCTTGGTCGAAAAGGAAGGTCTTCAAGCCGCTCTTAAAGTCAACCACAGACTGTGGGGCTCTTAGACAGTCAGGAAGAGAGTTCCACAGACGGGGGGCAGCCACACTGAAAGCCCGGTCTCCCATGGTCCTTAATTTGGTTCTCGGAATGTGAAGGAGATTGCTGTTCTGTGACCGCAGCGAGCGGGTGGATGAGTATGGAATAAGAATATCCTTCAGATAATCTGGTGAAGTTCCGTGTAAGCATTGATGTGTAATGAGAGCAGTTTTGTACTGAATTCTGTAGGCGACAGGAAGCCAATGAAGGTTATGGAGAATGGGCGTAATATGTTCAAATTTACGAACTCTCAACAAGATCCTTGCTGCACTGTTTTGAATATATTGAAGTTTCTGAAGGTTTTTGCCAGGGATTCCAATAAACAGGGAGTTGCAGTAGTCGAGCCTGGAGGAGACAAAAGCATGGACGAGCTTCTCAGCATCGGAAAAAGTTAGGGATGGGCGAAGTCTGGAGATGTTTCGAAGATGGAAGAAGCAAGTTTTAAACAGATGCTTAATGTGATTTTCAAATGTAAGATTGGAGTCCATTTTTATTCCAAGATTAGTAACAGAGGTGGAGAGGGGGATGTCTTGTCCAGAAAAGGAAAGTGTTGTTATAGGAGATGTTTGTACCTGGTGAGGGGTGCCAATCATGAATTTAGATCAATTTGGCAAAAATTGTTGGAAACAAACAGTCAACCATCATTAATCATCAGGGAAAATGACTCCACAGTCAATTACTACAGTACAAGATGGTGGTGCGCGCACCCGTTGCTGCTTCTCTCTCTCCCGACACTGTGTTTTCGTCTATTTTGTCCTGCATGCCGCAATGTGCCGGCACGTCTTCGTCATGTCTACGTGTTCAAGAACGCAAGTATAGCCGTGAGTTCCTGCTTGATGTCGGAAAAAACGTTCATTTGGGAATAAACGGCAAGCTCGAGGAGAAGCTACGAGCCTGCAGCCTGCTTTGGAAGCCAGCACCGAGCCTCACATTATCGTACCCGCGGTGTGAGCCAGCACCGAGCCTCCCTGCATCGCGCACGCAGTGGAAGCGACCGCAGTGGAAACGCGACAAGCGGCGTGACAGGAAGCAGAAACGGGGTAAACGAGGAGGTATAGAGGCAAGGCTAGCAGCTAGCAGCTAGCCCACATAAGCTGGCTATTCCATCCATGGTTTTGGCTAACGTACGCTCCTTGGACAACAAACTGGATTATATTCGCCTGCTACGAACGACACAAAAGACTGTGAGAGACTGTTGTGTGTTTGTGTTCACGGAAACGTGGCTTAACAACAACGTTCCGGACCACGCCATTCAACTTGAGCAGCTAACATGCTACAGAGCGGACCGTGCTCTCAACGTGGGAGGTAAGACACGGGGAGGGGGGCTCTGTGTTTACATCAACAACGCATGGTGTCTGGATGCTGCTGTGGTCCACAAACACTGCTCACCTTTAGTGGAGTTTATGACTATTAAATGCAGACCGTTCTATTTACCGAGGGAATTTACAGCTGTTATAATCGTTGCTGTATATATTCCTCCAAACTCCAGCAGCAAAGTTAGAGGTGAGGCTCTAAATGAACTATATGTGCACATCAGTGAGCAACAAACAGCCCACCCTGATGCATTTTTCCTCATGGCTGGTGATTTCAACCAAGCAGATTTAAAGAATGTATTTCCAAAAACGTACAGAAACATAAACTTTCCAACAAGAGGCAAAAATACACTGGACCAAGTCTACACCATCATGAAAGCAGCTTACAAGGCCCTCTCCCTCCCCAACATCGGTGCATCTGATCATATCTGTGTCTTGCTAAAACCAGCTTACAGACCACTGGTGAAAGTCACAAAACCAGTTCGCAAGCAGATACGAGTGTGGCCAGAGGGGTCTTCAGAGGCACTCCAGGACTGTTTTGACACCACAGATTGGAGTATGTTCAAGGAAGCTGCTACCACAAACAACACCACATGTCTCCAGGAGTACTCAGACACTGTATGTTCATACATCACCAAGTGCATTAATGATGTAACCAACCTCAAGACCATCACTGTTCGGGCAAATCAGAAGCCATGGCTGACAGCAGAGATTTACAGACTCCTGAGAGCTAGGAATGCTGCCTTCAAAGCGGGAGATCAGGTGGGCCTGAGGACAGCCAGAAACGACGTGGCCCGGGGCATCAGAAAGGCCAAGAAGCAGTATTCCAGGAAAATAGCTCACCGCTTCAAGGACAGCAAGGACACACGGAGTCTGTGGCAGGGAATACAGACCATCACTAACTACAAACCATACCCCCAGACCTGTGACAGCACAACCTCTACGCTGAATGAACTGAATGATTTCTTTGCTCGGTTTGAGGCATGTAACAGCACACCTGCACAAAAACTCCCCCCTCTCCTGATGGCTAGGTGCTGGTAGTGTCCTCAGACAGCGTAAAGCGATCATTCATCAAGATAGACGCCCGGAAAGCTTCTGGTCCTGACAACATACCTGGTCGTGTGCTGAAGGACTGTGCAGGGGATCTTACAGCGGTCTTCACATACATCTTTAACATCTCGCTGAGTCAGGCCATCGTCCCCACCTGTTTCAAAGCCACAACCATCATACCTGTCCCAAAGAAGGCAACGCTCTCCTGCCTCAATGACTATCGTCCGGTAGCACTCACCCCCATCCTGATGAAGTGCTTCGAACGGCTAGTCATGAAAAACATCAAATCTGTCCTCCCTGCCTCCCTGGATCCCTTCCAATTTGCATATCGGTCTAATCGCTCAACCGACGATGCCATCTCCTCTGCCCTCCACACAGCTCTCACACATCTGGACACGAAATACTCTTATGTTAGAATGCTGTTCATTGACTTCAGCTCGGCATTCAACACCATCATCCCCCAACAGCTCATCCTTAAACTGGACAGTCTGGGGCTGAACACCTCAATGTGTAACTGGCTGCTAGACTTCCTGACCGGGAGACCACAGGTAGCACCTTCACATTGAACACAGGAGCCCCACAAGGATGTGTGCTGAGCCTCCTTCTATTCACCCTGCTAACACACGACTGCACACCATCATACAGCTCCAACCACTTCATCAAGTTTGCGGACGACACAACAGTGGTGGGTCTCATCAGCAACAACGATGAGACGGACTACAGGAACGAGGTGAGCCACCTGGCCTTGTGGTGCGGACACAACAATCTCACTCTCAACGTGGAGAAGACAAAGGAGATTGTTGTGGACTTCAGGAAGAGGGATGCCCAACATGCCCCTCTGACCATCAACAGCACCGCAGTGGAGAGAGTGGACAGCACCAAGTTCCTGGGAGTGCACGTCTCAGAGGACCTGTCCTGGAGCAGGAACACTGCAGCACTGGCCAAGAAGGCTCACCAGCGCCTCTACTTTCTCCGCAAGCTGAAAAGAGCTGGAGCTTCAACCCCCATCATGTGCACCTTCTACAGAGGTGCCATAGAAAGTGTCCTGACCAGCTGCATCACTGTGTGGTTTGGTGCATGTACTGCATCCTGCCGAAAGAGCCTCCAGCGTATAGTGAGAGCAGCTGAGAAGATTGTCGGCACCTCCTTCCCCTCACTGCAGGACTTACACAGCAACCGCCTCACTCGGAAAGCCCTCTGCATGGCAGGTGATCCCACACACCCACTACACAGCTGCTTCAGACTGCTGCCATCAGGGAGGAGACTGAGGAGTCTCCAGGCTCGAACCAGCAGACTGAGAGACAGCTCTGTTCATCAGGCAGTCAGGATGCTAAACACTCTGCCTGCTCTGCCTCCCCTCCCATTTGAACTGCCTTAACACAAAAAACTTTCTCACACATTACCACACAACACAAAGATTTTAACACTGGACTCTGTGTCATCAAACGGGTTATTCACTAAACTCTCGGTCATGTGCTCATTCAGTTTGCACTACTCTCATATTTGCACTAATGTTTGTATTACATCACTGCCTATAGTCATACTACTGTTTACACTCACTGTTTACATACTACTGTTTACATTCTACTGTTTACATTTATTACTACTGTTTACATTTATTACTACTGTTTACATTTACACTACTTTTATATCTACACCACTGCTGATACATATACAGTATTCTCTGACCAGCCTTATTTAAGGATGCCCAATGTGCCTTACTGCATATGCCACTTTTGCCTCTATACCAACATCAACTACCTCATACATATACTGTGTACATTAACTCATATGCTGCTTTGCCACTCTTTGCAAATATCAATGCTAGAACCTTCAGTTTATTTTATAGATATACTTTTTATACTTTTTTTACTACTATGCAAAAACTCAGGAGAGTATTACACTTTTATTATTTCATGTTATGCTTATTTTCATTAAATGTTTAGTGTTTTAGTGTTGGTGTAAATTAGGGATGGGAATTGATAAGAAATCATCAATATCAATTCCTTTATCAATGTCATTTATCGATTCAATTCCTTATCAATTCTGTTATCAATTCTCAATTGGGTAATAAAATATGGTAAACCATTTGGGTTCATAAAGAATTTAATGATCTTTCACCAAAACCAAAAATATATGTAGTATTCTTATTTGATGAAGTTTTATTGTTTATTAGGAATTTCCTAATAAACAATAAAACTTAATCAAAACAAAACTCTGATAAAAATATTTAAAATGCATTCTTACTGAGTTGTTGCTTCTCTTTGAGGACCACTTTTGCCCTGTGAGACCTCTTCATCCACACGACCACCAAACACATACTTGCTGCCCAGTTGGAAACTGAACTGCTCTTGTACAGCTTCTCCTTGCTTCAATGAATGGAGAAGCTAACGTTGGTGTGCTAGCAGCACCACTCGTGCTAACACTACTAGCCTCTGACCCAGCCAGACTCCGGCAATCCTCGTCTACTAAATGTTATTACAGGAGAGGGAGATTATTTATAAAATACAGTGGAAGCAGTATAGCTATAAGGTAACACGTGAAAGAATTTGACGTTACCTGCTGTAACATTTACAATGGAGGTGGACGCTTTCTCTACACTTCCTTCTCCTCCAAGCAGCGTGTTAAAAACGGTTCATTTCTTCAAAATCAGCGCATTCCGAGTGGCCAAATGCTTCTGCATGTTCGACGTATTTCCTCCCTTTATCGTAATGGATGCGTTACATGCGTTACAAGTAGCCCTGGTCTCATCTTTTTTGTGAAATGAAGCCAAACGCTTGAGCGCTTCCTCCGCGACGCCATTTTGAACATAGATATCATATATAGACACCACCACCACTCGTTTTGGGCGCGGCACATGTCTGTGATGTCAGCGCTTGAATACGTCACCACCATGAGTCTGCAGAACCGGTAAGCTGAATCGTTAAGACATGAATCCAATTCCATGGAATTGGACTATTAAGAACCGGTTCTCTAACAGAACCGGTTCTCGGTTCCCATCCCTAGTGTAAATTTTCATATTTTTATACTACTATGCAAAAACTCAGGACAGTGTTACACTTTTACTATTTTATGCTTATGTTTATTAAATGTTTTAGTGTTTAGTGTTTAGATGGTTACTGTTGCACCGAGGGACTGAGAGAAACGCAATTTCAATCCTGTGTATGTCCTGTTCATATTGCAGTTCTGACAATAAAGTTGACTTTGACTTTGAAAGGGTCAACACCATTAAAGTGGATGTTCCTTGTGTGACGGGTTTAAAAAAAATACAAAAGTAATTCAAAAGTTAATCCTAACTGTCAGGAGGGATACCTGGCTGGCATCCCTTTTTAATAAACCAACTTTTGTAAAACCGTCACAAGTATTACACTTTTATTTCATTTTATGCTTGTTTATTGAATGTTTTAGTGTTTTAGTGTTTAAATGGTTACTGTTGCACTGAGGGACTGAGAGAAATGCAATTTCAATCCTGTGTATGTCCTGTACATACTGCAGTTTTGACAATAAAGTTGACTTTGACTTTGATTTTTGACTTTAACTGCTACCAGACTTGGCGTCGAGGTCACCATTTGTTAAAATATACTCTAATCTGAAGCAGTGAGAGGAGGGACACTCGACTTCCATTTTAGAATGTTTATTTTACCTTCATGCAAAGTACAAAACCACGAACCTCGGGCCATTGTCACCCTCCATGTGGTGATGCGTAATGGCCCTGAGTGTACAGAGAACAAAGCCCTTCAGAGCTTGGCCACACCTCCAGTCATCACTGTCAACGCCTATCATGTTACCTAGCTCTCAGCCAATAATATCTTGCGATCTTGTGTTCTATGAAAAGTGGTGTGTGGATTGTTTGGATTTGTAGGCATTTAACTAAAACTACATTTTCTACCTGAAACAGAATCAAATTGTGTTTAAACAAAACATGAACAAAACAGGATACATATATCTAGACATTTTCATGAAGTTAATATATTATCTGATAAAATTATATTTCAGTATTTTGAAAATTTCCAGGTGTCGCTCTTGAGCCATTTCTGTAGCGATTTTTGCGACACCTATAAAACACATAATTTTTCACCAGTCCAGATGCGTCTGCCAAATTTGGTGAGTTTTGGGATATGCTAAGGCCTCCATAAGGCCAATTTATTTGGTGGAAAAAAATTGCAGCTTGGGCCTGAATAGAGCGATTACAATAGGCCTTCACAGTGCTTTGCTACTCGGGCTTAATTAAAGCAGCAAGCAGAATTTAGGCCCTCGCAGCAAAGCACCTCTCTGGCATTACAGCGACTGTGAGCTCCAACTTGTCCACCCAGTCGCCTTCGTAAAAGCTATCATGCATATACCACACTCGTTCATCAGGGTACGCATTAGCTAAATCAGCTGTGACCATGGGAGCTCCAGCAATGCCTCCTGGTCACAATTGTGAATGCTCTCATTCCATTCCCGCATGTGTCCACCAGGGTGCGAATATGCCGAATCTTCAAAATAACCTTCCATCTATATCGGTATGAATTCAGTTGCAAGCCATACAAGTTTGACCAAAATCCAATTTTTCAGACAAGATTTTTTTGTGATTTCCTGTTTTATGGTGTTTGACGAGCACTTCCTTTATGCTTTTCAACATGTCATTTGTGGTAATCAACAGTTGGCGAATATGGTTTCAGTCTTATATCTTACATAGGGTGAAGTTGGAAGAGTCATCCAATAATGATCAGTTTCTTGTCTGAGTGGGCGGGGCTTAAGTGATGTCACGTATCAACAATACCAATTTGTCTGGAAGTGCTTGTTGATGAAGCACCAAAAATCTGGTGCAGATCAGATGATGTATCAAGATATAACTGTTGGAATAATCAAGGGGCACACTTGAGCCAAATGTTAAACAAGTAAACCAATATGTGTAGAAGTGCTCACTGATGACGCACAATACATCTGGCGCATATTGGTTTATATATCTCTGAGATATTTCATTCATTCATTCAACCTTTATTTAGTCAGGTAAATCTTTTGAACCTCATGGGCTCATTTACGAAAGCGACCTGCTAAAACTAAAGAACAATGAACAGCAGTGATAGAATTTCATTAAACAATAAACAAACAAACAATAAACAATAGAAAACAAAAAGAGAGAAAAAAACAAAAGATTTTTTTTTCTTTTTTTAACAAAGTATCAAAAAACTAGCAAAACATTATAAGGTAGACGTATAAAATCAAAGACAGGAACAAATCTGCATTGGTTTTTGCCAGGATTCCAACAGATTCTGAAAACCATTTAGAGAAGTCAAGGTCGAGAGCTTCAGATCTTTTTGTAAGATATTCCATGAAGCAGGAGCAGAATAGGAGAAGGCCCTTTTTCCAAGGTCAGTCCTCACTGACGGAACACTTTATATAACTGTTGGAATAATCTAGGAGGCACACTGGAGTCAAAAGTAAAACAATACTACTGTGTGTAGAAATGCTCGCTGATCACGGACAAAAAAATCTGGTGCAGATCGGATGATGTATTACTGAGATATAACAGTGTTTGAATAATCTAGGGGGTGCACTGGAGTGAAATGTTAAACAACAATACCAATTTGTCTACGTCTTTGCCGATTATGTACAATAAACCTGGCGCATATCGGATGATGTATCACTGAGCTATAACTGTTGGAATTATGTAGGGGGAACTAGGGGTGTAACGTACATGTGGGTGTACTGAACCGTTTCGGTACAGCACGTTCGGTTTGGTCCACCTGCGTACCGTTTGTCATTTTTTTCACTCATTAAATTTTATTAACGGGAGATTATGCGTAGTGGAACAAAAATTCCTGGGCGTGTTTCAGCACGGTGCTATTATCTTGCAGCACGCGTATCATTTAGCAGTATAGTATCTCGTTGTGGTCTTTTATTTGGGAACATTGTCTTTCTTGTTAAAATGCATGAACAAATCCAAAGTTGTGTGTCGACGTTGTTTCATGGAGATAAAATGTACAGCAGGCAACACATCTAACTTAACGCTCTTGAAACTACATCATCCGAACGTGAACGTCTTCTACAAGCAAGAAAAGCAGCTTTTTGCAAACACAGATGGCAGCAGCATTTAAACAACCTTCATCAGGTAATTCAAATCGGTCAAGAGCAATAACACAAGCTTGAGGAGTTTGTAAAGCTATGGATCTACGTCTGAATGTTGATGATGTGCCGGCTTTAAAAGTTCTTGAGCCTCGCTACAACATCCATCACGTCAACACTTCAGTGAAAAGGTTCAGCACTTTATGAAAAAGCTAAAACTGATACTGTCAACAAGTCTTGGACCAGATTAAAACCCTGCCCTGATGATGATGACCGAGAGATTCAACCACCTCATAACAACCATTCAAGAAGAGGTATTGTTCTTTTATTATTAATCTCTAATTAACTTTTTTAATTTAAAATTATAATCTTAACTTTTTTTTTTACCTCTTTGTGTTTTATTTCCAGTCCTCTTTGTGTTTTATTTCCAGTCTCTCTCGGACAGAGATGGCAGTTGTCTTCTTCCTGTTCAGGGAAATTCAAAGGGCAGCACGGTGGCACAACTGGTAGAGCTAATGCCTCTCAGCGAGCAGGTCCCCGGTTCAAATCCCGGTCCGAGGTTCTTTCTGGGTGGAGTTTGCATGTTCTCTCAGTGCATGCGTGGGTTTTCTCCGGGTGCTCCGGTTTCCTCCCACAGCATGCATGTTAGGCTGATTGGTAACTCTAAATTGACCCTGGGTGTGAGTGAGACAGGTCCCTCTTGTAAATGAGTCCCCGTGGCTCAACGAGGCTAGCCTGTATAAATAAAAGTTGAATGAAAAATCCACCAGAGATCATCTGCAGCTAAGAAGTCTGTGATGACTGAACTCTGAACTTTTTCAGGGACAGGTGCATGATAGCAGGTCCAAGAAGAGGTTGTGAGTAATGAGGACAAATACAGCCACACTGCAAAATTAAAAAAGATCTACCTCTTTATTCTTGCTACCTGTTGTTATTGAAATGATTTTCTCCACCATTGCAGATATTCACTGCAACTAGATCTGTGCTTTTGACAAAAAATGTGGACAAGTTGGTAGTTTTGGACAACTTAAAACTTGATTAGTTAGATTGTAAATGGTCTGTTGCTGCTTATTTTTCTGGTTTTGACTGTTGTATTTTTTAATATTTTTATTATTGTTGGTATAGTTTATTTACTGTAAAGACTGCCTTTTAATTAAAATATCATCCACATGGGTCGCTTTTATTTATTTTTTATAAAATGTATTGTTTACTTGATATTAGGGGTGCAAATCTCTTGTGTCTAATCGATGAGATTCCGATTTTTGGTGTCACGATTCAATTCAAAATCTATTTTTCGATTCAGAAATGATTTTTGATTCCGAAAAGATTTTTCTATTAAAATGGTCATAAATTTAGTTTTTCATGTTTGTAACTGACAAGCTGAAAAGAATAAACAACAATGTAAAAAAAAAATGGAATATTTATTTAAAACAATAATTTTAAACTGAAAACATTAAACAACAATGTAAACAAATAGAACATTTATTTAAAAATAAAGTCCAGTTGTTCTGTATTGAACGTCTTTTTTGATTTTTGAATTTATTTAAAACAATAATTTTAGGTTCCTTATTGTATCAATTTTTTTGCATTGTTTGATATTTATACCAAAAATAGGAACAAATAATACAGGAATGCATTAAATTCAGTAACTTAAATAACCAGTATTAGGTTAGCTTTTTGCTCTGTTACTTATAGAAGATTATTGTTTGAATTGATTGTTTGAACTTATTTTGTTTTTGAAAAAAGGGGCAGATAAAATAAATTTCTTCTTTCTGCAACCTTTCATTTTATGTATTCTTTCATATACTATGAGATATGGTTTTATTTTCTTTATCTTTTAGGTTTTAATGTAAAATGAATTTTTTAATCAATTTTGGGGCTTTTAGAATCGATTCTGAATAGCCAGGACTAAGAATCTAGATTATTTTAAAAAATCAATTTTTTTCCTGCACCCCTACTTGGTATATTTTCAAAATAAACGTTTTGCAAGTCTTTATTTTGTCGGTTTTGTACCGAAAAGTAACTGAACCGAGCCCTCCTTGAAACTGAACTGAACCGAAATGAGATTTTAGCGTACCGTTACACCCCTAGGGGGAACACGTGAGTCAAAAGTTAACAACAATACCAATGTGTCTATAAGTGCTCATTAATCACACACAGAAAATCTGGTACAGATCGGAAGATGGATCACTGAGATATAACTGTAGGAATAATGTAGGGGGTGCTATGGAGGCTATTGGCCACTTATAATGGATTCCTGTTCTAGGGGTGGATAATGATCGTTCATATTGATTTTGGTGCACCTCGGTTCAAATCTGTGCAATTTAGAGCCAAACGTATTGCAACAGCGTCACTTCTGAATTCGTCACACTACCATGCCCACATCCTCCAGCGAAAACTCTTTTTAATTTAAAGTACGTCAGACCAACTTGTTATGTTTTCTAACACAGGATCATCCTGATTAGGTCAAGGGGGTCAGACAGGGAGCATTTCAAGTAATAAAAGTGACTTCCTATTCTGAGGGGAAAGGGCTTTGATTACATCAGAATATGACTACAGAGTATCGTCGGGCATCCAACAGGGATGACTCTTGCAGAGTTTGATGCATTTCAGTCTTTCAATGTAAAATATATAGCGTTTGTAAATTTACGTCGTGAAACGCAAATTTGAGGCCTGGCCACGCCCCTTTAGCATATACAAAAATGCAACCTTTTGATAATTTTTATTCCACTGTGTTAAGGGCCTATTGACCAAGTTTGAAGGCAATTTTTCAAAATCCGTGGGAGGAGTTCGTTAAAATTTGCAATTAGAAATGCCCCAAAATGACCCTTTGACCCTAAATGACCCTTTGACCCTAAATGACTGACATCATGTTCATTTTAGACCAGGTCTCCAAGAGACTTTTTCATAGGTCCTGAGAAGATACAGATGTTGAGTTTCAGAATTATCGGTCCAAAAATGGTTTGGGACTGAGGATTTAAAATATTCTAGGGGGTGCTGTGGAGGCTATTTGCCAATTATTATGGTTTCTTGATCAAGGGGTGGACCATGATCGGTCATACTGATTTTGGTGCACCTCGGTTCACATTTGTGGACTTTAGAGCCAAACGTATGGTGACGGCGTCACGTCTTACATCGTCATGTCGCAACGCCAACATGCTCCACCAAAAACTGTCAGTGTTGAAATGGAAGTTACACTAACATGTCTTCGGTCACTGGACACACTATCATGCTGATTAGGAAAAAGGGATCAGGTAAGGACTGTTCAACGTAAAACTTTACACTTCCTGTTGTCAGTGGGTATGGCTTAAGTGATGTCTTGATTTGACCATTCAGTATTGCAGGGGACTGGATGTGGATCAATCACTGAAGGTTTGATGTCTCAGTTTTCATGCAGGTGCTATTAGCGTTTCCTTTTTCATGGCACAATGTCTAACTTTGAGGTCTGGCCCCGCCCCTTCAGCATGCTCCAAAATGAACCGTTAGGATAACGTTTTGTCCCCCATGCCTTTTGAACAATATGGCCAAGTTTGAAACCGATAGAGAGAAATCCTTAGGAGGAGTTTGTTTAAATGCCAAGGTTGAAAACTGCCAAAAATGTGTGAAATTTGGGACAGCATTACAAAATGGCCACCTTCCTGTTTATTGTACAATGTTGGTGCCAGAGGGTTTTCTGTGCATCTTGGGGAATCGGACAAGTGTACCAAATGTCATGCTTCTACGACGAACTGAGGTTATTGCGCAGGCTAGTTTGAACATTTCCAAGTGGCGCTCTTGAGCCGTTTCTGTTGCGATTTTTGTGATGCCATTAAAATATGTGAATTTTTACCAGTCTTGGGTCTGCCAAATTTGGTGAGTTTTGGGATATGCTAAGGCCCTTAACCGCCCAATTCATTTACCAAAAATATTGCAGCTCGGGCCTGAACAGAGCCTTTGCAGCGCTTTGCTACTCAGGCCTAATAATCAAGTTTGAAAAAGTGAGTTTTATGGTTAAATTTAAATGAGGACAGAGAATCAGAATTTCGGATGTGCTCTGGAAGAGGGTTCCAGAGATGAGGGTTTTTGTGGGAGAAGGCTCAGGATCCCATGGTTGTCATGCGAGCAGGAGGTAAATGGATAAGGAAGAGCGAATACTTCAGGCAGGTGTGTAATAACAAAGATGATCAGTGAAGTACAAAGGTGCCAAGTTATGGAGAGCTTTGAAAGTGAGGAGAATCTTAAAATCAGTGCAGTAACCAATGAAGATGTTTAAGGATAGGGATGATGTATTCCTTTGAAGTAGTTCTGGTGGTGATCCGAGCAGCTGTCTTTTGGACAAGCTGAAGTTTATGGATTATTTTGAGAGGAATATCTGAGAGGAGGGATTTGCAGTAATCTAATAGAGGTGACAAGAGCATTGATAAGGATGGCTGTACTGGTGGGAGTAAGAATTTAATGGAGACGGTTGATGTTTCGAAGATGAAAATATTCAGATTGAGTAATGTTACTGACATGAGATTCAAAAGATAAAGTGCTGTCGAGGATGACACCCAGACTCTTGGCTGTAGGGAGAGAGAAACTGTGAAATCATCAACTTTAATTGTAAGATTGTTTTAATTGACCTCACTTCAACCCACTCCACATGAAAGAATCCCATCAGGAGCATTACAGGTATGACATAGTCATAAACATGAAAGACTTGACATTTTACAAAATACACTTCATTCTTTAATGTTTGGACTCCCGTAAAAGGAATTCTGTATACCCGTAATCCAGCAAAATAAGAAACAGCTTGGTACAAAAGACACAAACTGTCCTTTTGCTCAAAGTATCATGTTTGACATGCTTTAAGGTGCAGCTGGAGCAACAAGAAAAGCCAGAAAGCAACAAGTACAAATTATGTCAAGTTGTTCAAAAATCAAATTCTGTCAAACATCCAGAATCTGCTTTAAGATGTGCAAAAAAGGGATTTGGAGGCAACTTGTGTGTTACTGTGTAGAATTGTGACTGTCTCAATAACACCAGATCCTCTGAAAGCAGCCATCCCATTAATTTGTCATATGTTCTGTTTTTTTTTTCTGCATCTTTCCCGAATGGCTGTTCTGTGCTTGGCTGCATGTCCATGTGTGTTTGTGCATGTGCAGCTTGACATACAGTCTCATCACACCAAAGTCCACTCACTTTCCCTGTCCTCTGACTCTTCTGAAGAATCCTTCTGCACTGTCCGTCCAGACCAGGTGTGTACTGCATTCTGCCTTTTGTTTGAAGCACCAATGTCCATCTTAAAATGTTTTAATATTTTAAAAATGTTCCTGTGAACTTATCCCAGTTTTTACTCAAAGTAATAATAACAGGGCATATATGCGCAAATAAAAAGCACATTCAAATGAATGATGGATTGGTTTTTGATGTTTATTGAGGTCTTCCTGTCAGTCCTCATGGAACAAAATGTAGTTTGGATGTAGGTGCAGCATGTATAGTCTGCATGTGTGTGTGTGTGTGTGTGTGTGTGTGTGTGTGTGTGTGTGTGTGTGTGTGTGTGTGTGTGTACAGACTGTATGAGATCCATCAATACAGTCTATAAAGATTTTGAATCACTTTTCTGAGCAGTAGCAACAACTAATTAAAGCTGCAAGAAGCATTGAGGCCCTTCCAGAAAAGTGTCTCTCTGGCCTTACGGCGACCGAAGAAGCTCCAGCTAGTCCACCCAGTCGCCATCACGAATGATGTTGTGCCTATCCCGCACCCGTTCACCAGGGTGCACATTTGTAAAATCTTAAATGTCACATGCGACTGCCAGAGCTCCAGCAACGCCTCTCACTTGCAATTGTGAATGCTGTTATTCCATATCTGCACACATCTACCAGAGTGTGCATATGTCGAATCTTTGGAAATCACCTTCCACAAATATCTGTCCGAGACCAGCTGCAAGCCTTTGAATTTTGGCTGAAATCAGACCTTCCAGACAGGAGTTATTTTGACTTCCTGTTTTGTGGCAAATGTTTGAAGAGTATTTCCTTTATGCTTTTCAACATGTCTTGTGTGGTAATCAACAGTTAGCTAATACAGTTTCAGTCTTATATCTTACACAGGGTGAAGCTGGATGAGTCACCTAATAATCAAGTTTCTTCTCTGAGTGGGTGGGGCTTAAGTGATGTCATGAATCAACAATAACAATATGCTGATGACGATTCTCAGTCGTCCAGGACATGATAAAATCAAAAAGGCATTCAATATAAGATCAACTGGACTTTATTTGTTGCAGAAAACGTTTTGACTCCTATCCAGGAGGCTTTTTCAATTCAATTCACTGAAAACAAACTGTGAGAGTTTGGAGTTATAACAGAACCACGCACCATCATATGTAAATTGCAAGCTGAGGTAACGCATACAAATAAATTGACAGATCACACCTTAACAGTAGGGGGTTCCCTTGAGGTCTCTGACAAAAGACACAGCACTGTATGTAAATTGACAAAAAACACCTCCCAACCATCAACAGAGGCTTCTCAAAGAAGTTTGTTGGTCTAATTCACAGACAAGACATCTCTGCTCCCATCCGGTGTAAAACATTTCGGAATCAGTCCCAAAACTGAGTTATAAGTCTTGGAAAGTTGAAATCTCAGACCTCCTCCTCTGTTATGAGGTTTTTCTCTCTTAACATAAACAGCTTCCTTCACACCCCTCTCAAACCATCTGTGCTCTCGGTCCAAAATTTGCACATTCTGGTCCTCAAATGAGTGTCCCTTGTCCGTGAGGTGGAGATGAAGCAGTCCAAACACTAAGCAGCCCATCCACAAAAGAATGCTCCAACACAGGAGAGTAACCTCCTCTGGACAAAACTCAGCTGTTCACCTCCATCTCACGGACGAGGGACACTCATTTGAGGACCAGAATGTGCAAATTTTGGACTGAGAGCACAGATGGTTTGAGAGGGGTGTGAAGGAAGCTGTTTATTTTAAGAGAGAAAAACCTTCTCTTAATAGAGGAGGAGGTCTGAGATTTCAACTTTCCAAGACTTATAACTCAGTTTTGGGACTGATTCCGAAACGTTTTACACCGGATGGGAACAGAGGTGTCTTGTCTGTAAATTAGACTAACAAACTTCTTTGAGAAGCCTCTGTTGATGGTTGGGAGGCGTTTTTGTCAATTTACATACAGTGCTGTGTCTTCTATCAGAGACCTCAAGGGAACCCCCTACTGTTAAGGTGTGATCTGTCAATTTACATGTATATGTTACCTCAACTTGCAATTTACATATTATGGTGCGTGGTTCTGTTATAACTCCAAACTCTCACAGTTTGTTTTCAGTGAATTGAATTGAAAAAGCCTCCTGGATAGGAGTCAAACGTTTTCTGCAACAAATAAAGTCCAGTTGATCTTGTATTGAACGCCTTTTTGATTTTAACAATAGCAATGTGTCTAGAAGTGCTCACTGATTACGCACAATAAATTGGGTGCATATTGGATGATATATCACAGATATAATTATTCAAATAATCTAGGGGGCACAAAATATGTAAATTTTCAGCAGTCCTGATACGTCTGCCAAATTTGAGTTTTGGGATATGTCAAGGCTCCCAACAGGCCAATTCATTTGCCAAAAAAATTGTAGCTCAGGCATACAATGGGGTCTACAATGAACCATCCCAATCCAGACACCTTTGCTATCGTTTTCACCAAAGGGTCATATTCAGCTGATGGACTGTGCACCAAGGTCAGGATCCTATCGCTTGGCGTTTCAATTTGTTACACCCACCACTGTAGCCATTTTTTAATTTCCGCTTTTGATTTTATTTTAGCTGGGTCTTTTAACACTACCAACTGGCAACCTTTCACCACCGTAGCACAGTAAAGTATGCCACGCTCCTCCATGAACTTGATTAGGTTTTGCTACAGAGTTTCTTCATCCACTCCTTGGTTACTTTCTTTAAAACACTAGAATGACTGAATTTTCAAGATCCTGAGGACAAACTCCCTCCTTCTCCTCAACCATTAGTGGGCCATTAACTGCCTTTTGTTATAAATATGCGTGCACACAACTCAGACACCCCCACCACACCAGACTGCATTCTAATGTTTCCACCAGGTAAGTAAGACTCTGCTTGCACTTGTCCCCTTAGTCAGAAGAGAGGCCCTGACCTGAATTCACACATAACAGAACCTGAAGTTATCTCACAGTTGAACATTTTGGGACATCCACTGAACGGCAAGCGTTGTCTGCTCCAGAACAATTTTATGCATAAAATTGTCTTATTCTGCTGTGCTAATTATCCTATAACCCTGATGTTCTGTCAAATTATTTTGCTTACAAGTACTGTCTCTCTCCATGTCCTTGGCACATGTATATACGATGCATGCCGGCACATGCAAGTGGCCCATTACTGTGTTCTACAACATCAAAAAAGGCGTTCAATACAGGATCAACTGGACTTTATTTGTTGCAGAAAACGTTTCGACTTCTGTCCAGAAGTCTTTTTCAATTCTGAATGGAAGCTGTGAGAACGAGAAGTTTTATACAGGCTTACAAGTCACGCACCAACATATGAAATTGGAAACTGAGATAACACCACAAATTAACTAAAATGCCCATTCTATTTAAATTGACAAAACGACACATCCCAGCTTAAACAAAAGGGGGTTTGTAACACATACATGTAAATTGAAAGATCACACCTAACAGTAGGAGGTTCCCTTGAAGTCTCTGTTAGAAGACACAAAACTGTATGTAAATTGACAAACAACACCTCCCAAACAACAAAAGAGGCTGCTCAGAGAACTTTGTTAGTCTAATTTACAGACAAAGCATCCCTGCTCCCATCTGGTGTAAAACGTTTCGGAATCAAATCCAAAACTGAGTTATAAGTCTTAGACAGTTGAAATCTCAGACCTCCTCCTCTGTTAAGAGAAGGTTTTTCTCTCTTAACATACACAGCTTCCTTTACACCCCTTTCAAACCATCTGTGTTCTCGGTTTGTTTGTTTAAGCTGGGATGTGTCGTTTTGTCAATTTAAATAGAATGGGCATTTTAGTTAATTTGTGGTGTTATCTCAGTTTCCAATTTCATATGTTGGTGCGTGACTTGTAAGCCTGTATAAAACTTCTCGTTCTCACAGCTTCCATTCAGAATTGAAAAAGACTTCTGGACAGAAGTCGAAACGTTTTCTGCAACAAATAAAGTCCAGTTGATCCTGTATTGAACGCCTTTTTTGATTTCATCATGTCCTGGACGACTGAGAATCTTCACCAGCACGTTCTACAACATGCTTGACCTATTGTTGTCCGTCACCTGACGGACCCACACAGGTCACATGACATGAAGTCAACTGACGGACCAACATAGGTCACATGGCATGAGGTCACCTGACGGACCGACACAGGTCACATGGCATGAGGTCACCTGACAGACCGACACAGTTCACATGGCATGAGGTCACCTGACGGACCGACACAGGTCACATTACCTGAGGTCAACTGACGGACCGACACAGGTCACATGACCTAAGGTCAAGTGACGGACCAACACAGGTCACACGACATGAAGTCAACTGACGGACCGACACAGGTCACATGACATGAGGTCAACTGACGGACCGACACAAGTCACATGGCCTGAGGTCAACTGACGGACCGACATAGGTCACATGACCTGAGGTAAACTGACGGACCGACACAGGTCACATGACCTGAGGTCAACTGACATACCGGTATAATGGACCAGATAGCACATTTATATACGGTGCGGCCCATTGCCGTGTTCTACAACATGCTTGACCTGGCAACGATAAATGCTTATGTGTTATACAAGGCTTACACTAGGTCCAAGGATTTTGGACTGAGGGGTAGGGGGTGTAGGTGTAGAATTAATGGGTCATTAGCAGGGTCATTATTATGTGAATCGACATTATATAGCCTACTGAAAGGGACCGGGGGATTTATAAGCCAAGTTCACTTGCGCAAAAAAGCGCAGCCTTAGTCAAATTAGTGTTAAACTTGACTTGAATATATGGGTGCCATGTTTGAAATCCCCGGCCATATAGTAGGATCTCCATCATTACTCCCTCTACTACTTTGTCTACTGGTTCTGGCTCTGGTTCAACTGTATTGTTCACTTTGGACTGGTCCTCCAGTTTTTTGTTGCCGCCATCTTTGCCACTTTCTGTTTTTGTTGTCTTGAGTTGTCTGTTTCCCAAAGCCTCCCGGCTTTATTCCTTGATCATTTGGTGAAAATAGACTAGCTGCTTAATTTACTACTTGGATTATGGTCAGTAATCTTTAGTAAGCCCTCTGCCTACCCCACCCACTGCCTAGTGGTCACTAAAGGGTACTCGGCTGGTGGCTTTTCTAGCCGTTCACAACTCCTTCAACTCTCGGAGTTGTCTTGTTTCGACACTGTCTGATCCTCCAGACGCACGTCTTTCCTTTTGACGTTTGATCAGTTTTTCTGATGTGCGCCTTTCTCACGGTGCTTGTCAGCTTTTCTGTTGCACGTCTTCTCTTTGGGAGTCCTTATTGCTTAAGAACTTCCACCCAGGGATGCCATGTCAGTCTACCCGAGTGAGGTAACCACAGGAATTTGCAGCAACCTTCACTGTAGCCTTTTCCTCCAAGGGTTTCTTAACTAATCCTAGTTCTTGGGTATTACCAGAGGTGATTTAGAACAGTTAGAATTAAGGCTGTGATGAGATGATTTACCCAGATATGTTAACGATCTCTTATCTGCACGCCACATCCATATCTTACCTCGTGAATTACTTAACCCAGCAGCAGTGTTAGGTCGTACCCCACGAGGAAGTGTACATTAACGACCGTTCATCTCTTGTAGTTTGCAATTGTTACCGATCTGGTGATTTTTAGAATCTAGGGATACGATTCCTGGGTGTTGTTTTATAATAAAGCTACAAAACCTTTAAAAACCTCCTGATTTTGTTGTTAACGTTGAACCAAGTTTTTCATCATACTTGAATATTGTATGAGACAATAAAAATCCAGAGTTGTACGTTTTGCTTGGCTTTAATCAATGATTTGCAAGGGAAATTGCATCAGCACACCCTATTACAATGATTACACTCAGTTATATAATTGATACTAAATAATCAGGTAGTTCCACAGTTGCCGAGTTGTAATCCAACAGATAGCTCCACAGTTGGCAAGTTGTAATCCAACAGATAGCTCCACAATTGGCAAGTTGTAATCCAACAGATAGCTCCACAGTTGGCAAGTTGTAATCCAACAATAGAACAATCCAACTGATGGGATGTATCCTTGCTCTGAGAAGCTGTGAGGAGGAAGTAAGGAATCCTTAGTTTCCTTGGGCTTTAGATGGGAGCCCTTGATCCACAGTAAGCAGGACCACGCCCTGGAGCCCTAGGGAATTGTGTTTGTGCACCAAAACTCTCTCTATATACCGGTATATATATATATATATATATTTTTTTGTAAATACAGAAGTAAAAAAAGAAAGTCTGTTGGATAAAAGAAGCGTTTCTACAATTTTTTCATCCAGAGGACCTAATTTAACTCTTATCCCCCCCCCCGCTTTGCTGTATGTGATGTGTCACGTGACACTTTCTGATTGGGCGGTTTTTCGGCGGTGTTTAACAGATTTTTGGGCTGGAAAACCTGGATTCTATCTGGCAACACTGCCAGGCAGGTAGCTCCCAATGGAGCCTGCTAGCAAGGAAGGAGACAGCATGTTTCAACTTGCTCCTTCATCTTTAAAAATCATTTTAGATCCTACTATGTTCTGGGGAAGACAGAGCTTAACAAGACATTGGTAACTGTTTCAGGACATTTTCAACACCCCCACTTCCACGTTAGCATACGGCGCTAGCATGCTAACGTTAGCATACGGCGCTAGCATGCTAACGTTAGCATGCGGCGGCTAACGCACGGCTATTCGTATTTCCAGGATAGAAATGCCCATTAATGCACTAAATCACCAAACTGTTTTTGACAAACTAAAGTGATATCCTTCAGATTCAAAAAAGTCTTCTGCTTCCATTTTAAATGACAGACAAGAGGACAGTAATGATGGGTTTATAGCTTCAGTGTTATTGTAAGATAGCAAAGGAGGTCTTAATTGTGTCATAAAAGTGCGTCCAGAAAATTACTACAGAAATCACTGCACTTCGGCATGTAGCAGGAAAAATGTAAAAAACTATTTCTTTAAGCTACTGACTTGAAAAAAGCATACTAAGTATGTTTATGTGTGTTGTTTACTATATGAAATTCTTGTTATATCGATTTTTTCAGATTTGATTACATTTCTCCTTTAATGTGTCAGATGAAGAACCCCCTCCCCCCCACCACCACCACCACAAAGCATGTATTTTTTAGTTTTCTCGTAAAGGTTACTGCAGCTTTCTTAAAAACACGCAACTCACTCTGAAGCATTCAACAGAAAAAGAAAACATGGAAAGTTCAGCTTGCACTTAATGGCTCAAAAATAAAAAAATCTGTCCGTGTATCGTCAACATCTTCAAATATTTCAGTCTTTTAAAAAAACAGCTTTACTTGTTTTTTTGTGGTTATGTTTGTTACTTTCATTGAGTGCTAGTACACTCAAAGTCACACCATCATCATCATCCAGTGGTGGACGACATCCTGTGTGAAAGTTCATTGTGTCATGGTCTGTCTCCTAGTGTCTGGTGTTTCTGTTCTGTCTGTTTGTGTTTTGATTCAGCCTTTTGTTGTGTTTCTGCCCCTTCTGTTTAATTCAGTTTTCTGTCATTGTCTGGTGTTTCTGTGTTATGTATAATTGTGTTCAATTCAGCTTTCTTTTGTGTTTAGGCTCTTAGTTTAGTTCTCAAGTCCTGCCTCCTATGCTCTAAAATTAATTATTCCTTGTGCTCTTTGTTTAGTTTAGTTCTGCTCCTGGTTTCAGTTTAGTTTTCAGTTTAATCTCCACATCCAATGTTTAATTAGTTTCCCGGCCCTGTTCTGTTAATTGTTCCCAGGTGTTTGTCATTACTTCCTGTCTTGTCTGTGTGTATATATACTGTACTCTGTCTGCCAGTCTGTCCTTTGTCGCGTTGTTGTTGGGTATTCCCTGTCCTGTCCTGCCAACCTGTCCTGTTCCTCGTTCCAAGGTCCTCGTGAGTTTTTGCTACCATGCAAGCTTTTTGATTTTTGTATTATTAAAGTGTTTATTTTTATAATTCTTTGAGTCTAAGTCCCTGCCTGCATCTTTGGGTTCTTACCTGCCTAATCAAACCCTAACAGATTTGAACTGGAACAGTAAGAATTAAATATACATGTATAAAGTTTTGCACAAACCAAATCTGGAATTAAACCAGTTTTTCTCTACAGAAAATGACCAGATCAGATAAAAGCTCTAAAACACAGCAGACAGATGAGCACTCAATTGTATAACGTACTTTACATTTTTTTTACATCATTATTTAGTGTTTAGCGCCAATGAAAACAATTTTCTATATTTATCCTTTATGTGCAGTGATTCATGCATCAGCATTCATCATCAGACTGGAATAAGTGGAAAAGTGTTTAACATAATAACTGTCATTTATTCTTGACTAGGGGTTGAACGAGTACATCATTTTAAAACTCGACATTTTCATAAATAAACTTGAGTAGTACTAGAGTAGTCGATGACGTCATATGAACTTAAGATGCAAAATAAATAAATAAATAAAAATGCATAAAAACGTCATTATTTACAAAATAAAAAAGACCAAAAAAACATTGGGAGCATTTATTATGCTCTATCATTTATCATACTGCAGATAAGTCACAGGAAAAACAAAACTATTACAGTAGTTATTATTATTATTATTAAAATGCCATAGTAAAAGTAACGTCAAAAACGAAACTTAAAAACAAGTGGGGCGTTCACCACACCGCATCTCTGCCTGCAGTGCTGTGCAATTAGGTTTATTTTTAGAGATTATTGTGTTTATAGGTTTTTAATAGGTTTAGAGATGAATATTTGTTGCTTTTTGTTTGTGATTTGTGGTTCGGTCTTTGAACCCCGTGTTATATGTGACCTGCAATGCATTTTGCAGTGTTTATTCTTATTATTTATTTATTCATGAGTCTGACAGCCTCAGGGTAGAAGCTGTTCCTCAGTCTAGTGGTTCTACATTTGATGCTCCTCAACCTCCGTCCCGAGGGGAGTGGTGCAAAGAGTGAGTGTGCTGGGTGAGTGAGGTCTTTCATGATGCAGGTGGCTCTTTTTCTGCATCTGGAGGTGTAAATGTCTGTGATGGTGGGGAGACTGACTCCAACAGACTTGAAAAAAAAACCAGCAAAACTATGCAGCACCAGAAGTCACATTTATGGTAAGAAATACTTTATCATTGTTAACAACAGCATAACAATGTTATTAAAAAGCATTCAGATACTTATTGTACTTTAAAAGTGTTGGGCTTCATAAAATGTACACATTTACTTGTTTTTAGTTTAAAAAAATATTGTACGGCTCTCACGGAATTACATTTTAAAATATGCGGTGTTTATGGCTCTCTCAGCCAAAAAGGTTCCCTACCCCTGCTCTAAAGTAAAAACAATCTAGGATTACACATTAGATTTGTATTAGAAAAGGTAATTATTTGTTGTTGCATGTGGCAAACGATACGACGGAGCTCTTGTTCAGACCACAGGTCATCGAGCTTTGGAAGATAAAACTCATTTTGCTTCCAAAAAAGTTACAACCTGAGAAAAAAGTGTCAATAAAAGTGACTGTAAGTGTTGGAAGGCAGGTGGGCAGTCACCATAATCTGAAATCACAGCAGCAGTGGAACAGAAATGGGACTTTAATCCGCTGCTCCGTGACAGAGACTGGATGTGAGGCTCAAAGAGGATGAGGGAGCAAAACTGCAAGGGGGGAGAA
>JBBPBX010018861.1:0-16865 GCA_038048925.1 Garcialebias charrua
CATAGAAAAAACAAGTAAAATGAATTTTAAAAAATAAAATAAAAAATAAGACAATGCAATTGTTATCATGCATAGGCTACTTTAAACAGGTGAGTTTTGAGTTTGACTTTGAAATGTGGCAATGAGTCTGTGTTGCGAATATCAGGTGGGAGTGAGTTCCAGAGCTGGGGAGCAGAGCAGCTGAATGCTCTGCTCCCCATAGTAACAAGACGGGCAATGGGAACAATGAGCTGGATGGAAGAAGAGGATCTGAGGGTACGAGCAGGTGTAGCAATGTGAATAATGTCTGAAAGGTATGGAGGAGCAAGGTTGTGGACAGCTTTGAATGTAAGGAGGAGTATTTTGTAATTGATGCGATATGGGATGGGAAGCCAATGAAGCTGTTTTAAAACAGGTGTGATGTGATGGATTGAGGGGGTCCGTGTAATGATACGGGCAGCTGAATTTTGGACCAGTTGTAATTTACGAAGGGTTTTCTGGGGTAGGCCAAAAAGAAGAGAATTACAATAATCTAAACGAGAGGTGACTAGACTGTGAACCAGAACAGCAGTGGAGTGAGGAGTGAGGGAAGGACGGAGACGATTAATGTTTCGAAGATGAAAGTAGGCTGACCGAGTGATATTATTGACATGGGAAGAGAAAGAGAGGGTGCTATCAAAGATGACACCCAGACTCTTAACCTGATGGGAGGGAAAGATGGAAGAGTTATCAACTGGAATGGAGAAGCTATGAAGTTTGTTTAGTATTGATTTAGTTCCAATTAAAAGAAGTTCTGTTTTATTGCAATTTAGTTTAAGAAAATTTAAAGTGAACCAGTATTTTATTTCAAGCAGACAATCAGTGAGGGACGAAGGTGGAAGTGCAGAATTAGGTTTGGTTGAAAGATAGAGTTGGGTGTCATCCGCGTAGCAGTGAAACTGAATATGATATTTGCGAAAAATGAAACCAAGAGGGAGAAGGTAAATGATAAACAATAAGGGTCCCAGGACTGAGCCTTGTGGAACACCTGAGGTAACGGAAACAGGATGAGATGTGGATGATTTTAATTGAACAAACTGAGTGCGGCCAGAAAGGTATGAATGGAACCAGTTGAGAGGTGTATCTACAATGCCAAGAGAGGAAAGTCTGTCCAGAAGAATTTTGTGTGAAATTGTGTCAAAGGCTGCAGTCAGATCAAGCAGAAGGAGAATGGATAATAAACCAGAGTCGGCAGCGAGGAGAAGGTCATTGGTGATTTTTATGAGTGCAGTTTCAGTACTGTGGAGCGGACGGAAACCAGATTGAAATTGTTCATATAAATTATTGCAAGACAGATGAGCATGAAGTTGAGCAGCTACTGTTTTTTCAAGAATTTTGGAGATGAATGGAAGATTTGAAATGGGGCGAAAATTATTGAGATCATTTGGATCTAAACCAGGTTTTTTGAGTATTGGAGTTACAGCAGCTGTTTTGAGAGCAAGGGGAACAACACCAGTGGTAAGGGAAGAATGTATAATATCTGTAATGAAAGGGGACAGAGAGGGAAGAGTAGCTTTGACCAGAGCAGTAGGGAGGGGATCTAATTGACAGGTTGAAGATTTTGATTTTTGAATTAGTTTGGAGATGTCATTGATTGAGGGGAGAGTAAACACAGAAAGTGAATTATGGGCAGCTGGAACTGTAACAGATGACATTGAAGCCATAGTGGGCAACAATTGTTGGTGGATCTGTGTTATTTTTGAAGAAAAAAATGATACCAAAATGTTACAAAAATCAGAGGAATATAAATGAGGAGGAAGTGAATCAGGCGGTTTTGTAATATTTGTAAGTAGGGAGAAGAGGGCCTTGGAATTACCCTCATTTGAACTGATTAAATTGGAATAATAAATGGATTTGGCTGTAGAAATTGATTCTTTGTAGTGAAGAATGTGATTTGAATACATGTCTTTGTGCACAGTGAGACCAGTTTTCCTGTAGAGTCTTTCAAGTTGACGTCCTTTTGCTTTCAACTGTCTAAGGGTGGAAGTAAACCAAGGTGCAGTATGAGTGAATGAAACAGATCTGGTTTTAAGTGGAGCAAGGTTGTTTAAAAGGTTCTGAAGGCATTTGTTATAATGTGAGAGCAGTTCATCAGGTGTGGACTGGTCAGCACTGGGAAGATTACTGATACTAGATGATAAATTATCCAAGTTAATGTCCTTAATTTTACGAAAAGTTATAGTACGTGGGGGGTTAGATTTAGACAGAGAAATATTAACTCCAAATGATAAAAACATATGATCTGAAAAAGGGAAGGAAACAGCTTTACAGTCAACAGGTTTAACACCAGAGCAGCAGATTAAATCCAGAATATGTCCTTTAATATGTGTAGGAAAATTAGTATATTGCTGTAGTCCAAAACTGTCCAAGCAGGATATAAAGTCTTTGGTAAGAGGATTATTATCATTATCAAAATGAATATTAAAATCGCCCAAAAGTATTATATTTGGTGAAACTGTGGAGAGATGCATCAGAAATTCTGCAAGTTCAGTCATAAAATCTTTGTTATGTTTTGGGGGTCGATATAAAACAGCAATAATAGTGGGAGTTGGTCCAGAGAGCTGACATACAGTTGCTTCAAATGACTGACAGACAGGAACAGTTACGGGGGCTACCCTCCACTTCTCGCGGTAGATTATCGCGAGACCTCCTCCTCGTCCAGACTCACGAGGAAGCGCGGTGTAAACAAACCCCGGAGGGGTAGCATCGTTGAGTGAAGTAAAGTCGTTAGGCTGTTGCCACGTTTCAGTGAGACATAGAAAGTCCAACTCACGATTTGAGATGATATCCTGCACGAGACTTTCCTTACTCGTCAGCGAGCGGATGTTGAAGAGACCAAAGTTGATGGTTTTAGTGTGGTTGACGGCGGCATTAGCTGACCGAGCTAAGCGGGCCAACACACTGTGGTCAGCGCGGCGACCGGTGCTCCTCGGTGGACGGCGAACTGTTGACCAGATGGATCCAATGGAGTTGGGTCCGTCACAGCAGAAGGTCCGGCGAGAGCCTCGGTGAGTGTATTTCCGACGTGGCTGGTAGAAGATGTCTCGGTGTAGGAACAGAGCTGGTGGTGGTGGCCCATGTAGATGTAAACGGAGCTTATGAAGCTCAGTGGCAGAGTACTGAAGTATTGCTGTCGTTGGGTGGTGGACCAAAAACAGGACAATCCAGGCTAGTACAAGCCACACATAGTAGGCCCAAATAGTTGCCGGGGACATGTCAGCAGGTAGGCTGATTGTCTTCGTTCAGACAAAACAGGCAGCTACTGAATCAACAGTCAAATTTACCAAGCGAACAGCTCATAGATAACAAAGGCAAAGTCTTCAGATGATAAAATTACTAAAAAATACTAAAAAATCTTTAAAAACGAGAAAGTATTCAAGGAGCAGCGGCTGCAAGACGAGCCAGCGTTCACTCACGAGGACACACCCATTTATTTGTTGCATTTATGATTCAATGCAACAAAATTAACTAATTTAAACTGTGAAAATCCTTGTAATACTTGGTTTATTTGCATGATGACTTTAATTAACGTATGTCTGGCCCCTGGGCTGCTATGACCCCTGAGCAGTTCAGTTGAATAGCCCTGTAAATCTGTAAATTATTGACGTGTGTGGGTGGGGGATGAGTTCTCTCATCCTCTTTCTTAAAGCTCCATTCATATCAATCCAGTGGTTCGTGAAATATTTTGCTAACAAGCAAACAAACACAGGCATTAGGCAGCTTTCTCTGACCCAAAAGTCCAACAACTGCAACAGGTCATGATCAACTAAAAGAGCATCATGTTGAACTCTGAAACATTAAAAGTAGAAAACCAAGCTATGACTTCAACTTGTGCAAACGTTTAAAGCTCTGGGATTAAAGCAGCAGGAGTCATTTACTGCACTGTTACTGTCGGAATTTCAGGGAAAGAATAAACTTTAAGTGATAAACCAACCCGGGAAGAAGTTATTAAAGACACCGTTAGATCAATGCATGTTTCCATTCAATGCTAATTTAGCCAAGTTTCACCGAAGACGAGCTCGGTAGTGTGGAAAATGTAGCATTTAAGCTAACACGATGAACTACAAAACATCGTAATTAATGAAACTACTTAAAAACTACAGATAAACAATAAAGGAAACGTACAGATAATAAGTTTGACACTTAGTTCCATTATTAGCTTACAAGTTAACCAACTACCTGCTGGAGACCAGAACTTTTTCACGTCAGAAAACTTTGGATCAGTACGCACTTCACTGGCCGTGGAGCCTTTTTGTTTCCACGCAGCCCCACTCAAACCTCCAGCTAACTAAAACTAGTGTTGGTAGTTAAATGAAACTTGCCTTTCAGCCGCCACAGCTCCCCGGGCCGCCTTCAACACCTGACACCGCCGCCGGAGCTCCGAAGGGCCGCGGAGCTGAGAGGAGCAGCCGTGCGAGCTCCAGCTAGTTGCGGGGAGAAGAGCCAACAACACCGAGGCCCCGGGCCTTGTGTCCCCGGAGCAGCGTCAGAGGTGGGGGGGAGCCCGAGCCGCGGCACCGTGAGTTGACAGAGACTCGAGGAGAAGTTTGTGACAGCTCCTCGTAGTTTGCCCCCCTCCCCGCAGCAACCCTTCACTTTGCCCTTTTTCCTCACTTCAACAGATACGAATCAAAATACTGTCACAGAATATGGCGGCCGCGTCAGCGAGATACTATCGCGAGAATTTGAAGTTTTTTTCTCTCTCTCTTTTTCTCGACAACTTTACTGGGAGTAAAACAGGGCTGTAATATTTCCCAGCTCCTCTTCAGCCTGGCCGTTGAACTGATCATGGCTGTGTAAAAAAAGTTAAGTCTGGTCCTCTGGACGTTCAAAAAACTAAACAAAAAATTGTAGAAACGTTTCGTCTTTCCTCCGAAAGACTTCTTCAGTCTGAGGTGCTGTATTCAGCTCAAGTCGTATGAATAGCACCTTATCAACCAGTTTGCTGCTGGCAGCCAAAACCAGCTGCTCACATGATCAAGGAGGAGCATCAGCCTAACGATGGATCGTTAGCACCCTGAAGGTTGCTTGCTATAGAGAATACATAGTTCCCACACACGTGATCGGTATTGCGCAATACTGGGTTTTCTGCCATTTGTGGAGGTGCATTCAAGGAAGATGGCGAACAGACAGACTAGAGCTCAGTACCATATCTGTCAAGTCTCCAGTTTTGGCCGGGAAACTACCGGATTTTACCCCTCTTTCCCGTCATCATCCCGAATTATTATTTTCCCGGAAATTTCCCGTATTATAATATTATTAAAAAAAAAAAAAAAAAACATTCCAGTGCCTCTGTCACTAGCCTCGCGAGAACTGCCACCTGCAGTAGCCTCGGTGGCAGTTCTCGCGATGTTAGTGCTGCCAGCGGCCGGGAACAAACCCGGAAAAACACACCAGAGATAGATGAATGTAACGAGAGAGAAGGCGTCCCTGCCAAAAAAGTTAAGACTTCGTGTAAATATCTTGAAAAATGGGACAGCGAATTTAAAGAAGAGTAGGGTGGGGCACAATTACGCGTTTTGTAAGATTTGTAACTGCGACTTTAGTGTCTCTCATGGGGGAAGGAACGATGTCCGTCAGCATGAAAAATCCGTCAAGCACAAACGCGGGCTAGAGGCAAGAATGTTCACAGCATTTCAATGTCAACAAAGGTAGGCATATCAGATTGTGATCACATAACTGGTTTGTAAGTGGCTGATAGGTAGTTATTTTAGATTTCTTGTAAACCTGTCTTAAAATGTAAGGGGTCCTGGACTTTGGTTGGGCTAGTGCAAGGGTCTGCAACCTGCGGCTCTGGAGCCACATGTGGCTCTTTGCTCCCTCTTTAGTGGCTCTTTCAAGCTTTGGCTAAAACTGACATAAAACTGAATTTTATTGGTGGTACAAACAACAAAAAAGAAAGAATTGAAACAGATTTGATGCCATTTCTTTTACAAATATGTGAACACTGGAGCGAGTAGTAAAACATACTTTAATTTGATGCTTTATTTCTTTTCATGAAGAACTGTCTGCATAGTTTATATATATTTTTTTTAAATTTATTTAAAAACAGATAAACACTGAAAACTTCCCCTTTACAAGAATCTGGTCTTTTTCTTTAATAAATGTTAAAAAGCATTAGATATAATTTGCTTTATAGTGTGACCCTTACTAGCCACAAAATCCCCTCCAGCAAACCCAAAATGGCCCATGGGCCACCAGTTGATAACCACAGTTGTAGCAGGTTGTTGCGGCTCTGGACATGTTTAATGTAGTGAACAACTGTGAAAAACTGCTCTTTTTATCGTAAAGGTTGCAGACCCCTGGGCTAGTGGGATGGCTCGGAGTACGCGGCAGAAAATTTCCCTTATTTTTAAATCCAAAACTTGACAGGTATGCTCAGTACATTGATACTGTTGAACAAGAGCAAGATATACCGGTAGGTATAAAATTGATGCGGTCGGAGTTCACCCCTATGAGGTGGAGAAAGAAATTATGTCAGACGAAGCGGAAAGTGTACATAATCTCGTTTTCAACACATGTACTACATGCGGTGCAAATGACAATAAATTCTCTCTGACTCTGACTCTCTGATAAGTTGTCACAGAGAAGTTACTCTGATATCGTTAATTATTTTGTGAATACGAGGAGTGCCTACAACGAGGAGCTTCGCAGCTTTAAATCCATGGATGCTTGTGTGGTGCATAGGGCATGTTAAAGGTCCACTGACATGATTTTTTTTACTATTCATAAAATTGCTCAAAATATATATATTTTATCATTTAAATATGTTCGTTTTTGCAAACAAAATGATAAATCACTTTAATTTTGCTTTAAAAGTGATTTTGAACTTCAAGCCGTGTTTAATCATGGGAAATCCGATTACAAACGAACGCACCATCTGTGACGTAGCTGATGATGGAGCAGCTTCAAGATGAAGTGAGCACAACGCTGCTGATGTTAGAGAAGACAGAACTAATTTGAGTTTGTAAACACCTCAAGAGTACTGAACCTTCAGGAGGGTTTGCCTGTCAAGCCCGCCATACTCTCATCAGACTAGCAGAGACCACACTGGATGATATTGAAAATAAGGAGGAACCTGAATCATTCCAACAGTTTCTCCAGCGTTTACTTACTTTTATGGAATCTTTGACCTTGGAAGATGTCAGGACACCAGAACAGATACAAGCTGACGAAGGTGAGTTAAACTCACTAAAGGTCAAGTACAAGAAATTGCAAGAGGAACAGAACAACGCCCAACAACGTTTGGAGGAGGAAATTGGAGTTTTAGAGGAGAAATTGAGCTTGAGGGTTCAGATGGAGGAGACAAAACCACTCTGTGCTCTACCAACAAAAATACCAGAGGTGACCCTCAAGCGGGAGTTTCGGATCTGTGGGCAGATTGGAGAAGCTGATCAGAGGGATAAATTGTCTTATACGAGCCTTATCAAACAGATTGAGTCTGGGCAGCAGAAAGGCCATTCAGAGACAGATCCTGGAAGCAGTCGTACGGACTGTAAGCCCAGGTCTCCATCTGAGAGAGATGCTGGAAATTAAAAGAGGACTGACATTGTCCACTCTGAAATCTATATTAAAAGGCCACTTTAAAGTTGACTCTTCCTCTGACCTCCTCCACCAGCTTATGAACATTTCACAAGATCCAAAAGAATCTGCACAGAACTTCCTGTTTAGAGCATAGAACTGAAAGAAAAATTACTGTGGAAATCAAAAGAAGAAGATGAAAGCGAACCATTCAGCCCAGAACTGATCAAAAGAAAATGGCTTCACTCCATAGACACAGGACTGCTGAGCGATGCAGTAAAATTCCAACTCAAACCTTACATGAGTAATCCTGCAGTATCAGATGAGCTCCTAATTGAGCGGGTGAATGAAGCTGCAAATTTGGAGCAAGAAAGACAGCAAAAACTGAGAAAAGGTGCAGTGAGGTTCCCAAAAATCAGTGAAGTGAGAGCAGAAGGATACATACGGTACATGAAGTTCAACCTCCTTCCATAGAAAAAGCTGCAGCCAAAGGTGAGATTGGGGACACAGTGATAACCACAGATGTACTGAAAGGGGCCAAGAAAAGTTGGAACACAGAACATGAAGCAGGCACAACTAAACTTATCGAAGGACTGAAGGCTAAAATGTTAGAAATAAAGAAACTGATGCTGTAAACAGTTGAGTTTACCAAGAAACACCAGACAGAAAGAGGCACCACACGCAGCCACAGCAGACCAAGAGGTTGTCCAACCTGTCAGGAAGCACAGTCAGGAGAGCGGTGCACACATTGTTATAAGTGTGGTCAAGGAGGACACCTTGCTAGAGGCTGCAGTCAGAACAGAGGACAACAGGGAAACTGGAGAGGACTGCTGAGCCCGAACCTTCAGTAGCCCAATGCCACACACTCTGTCCCACCACGAGAAAATCTGGCTCCCACACAGAACTTTCCTCTACTCCAACAGCCTGCTACATGACTCCACGGAGCAGAGAAAAACTCCTGAACCTCATAGGTAAGAGATGCATTGTTCATTGTCAGTTGGATGCCACCCCAGTTGAAGCATTATGGGACACAAGTGCCCAGACATGTCTCATCAATGAAGAATGGAGACAATTATACTTACCACACCAGAGAGTTAGACCTCTGAATTCATTCACCAAATATTTAGTCAGGTTAAAGCTGGGGTATGTAAGATTGTAATGTAGTCTGTAACTTTTCAAACAATATATATTTTAACATATTTCTTCACTCTGTCACTAGATTGATGTTAGAGAGGTAATCTCTGAAAAAACTAAAAAAAAATATTGTCCCCTTGCTTCTCCAGGTGGTAAATAAGCATTTCTAAAAAGAAAAAGTGACCCGCCATTTTCCAGCCAATAAAAACAAAGTTTGTAACCAGCCAATAAAAACCGAGCTTGAATTTGAATCAGCCAATAAAAACAGAGCTTGAATTCAAATTTCAACAGACCACAAGGGGGCAGAGCCATATATGGCTCTGAGGGGGAGGGATCAGAATGCTTTGCTTGTTGAAATTTTTTCTAAGTGCTGATGTTCTACAGAAACTGCAGACTGAACCTTTAATCTCATTGAGCCTCGAGGACTCATTTACAAGAGAGACCTGGCTACAAACTAAAGAATGATGACAACAGCAACAGTAGATTTTCCTTGAACAATCAACAACAGACAAACATAAGAGAGGCACACAGATTTTTTTCAAACAAATTAAAACAAAGATATCAAAGTAGCAAAACAGACAGAATACAAGGCACATGTTGATTGGCAGATGATTCTGGATGCCCAGTAGCTCTGGTGCTTCTCGACCTCACAGTGACCTTTGACACTGTGGACCACTCTGTCCTTCTGTCTCACCTCCATGATTTTGTTGGGATTCGTGGTATGGCCCTGAAGTGGTTCACGTCCTATTTATCTGAGAGGACCTTCTCTATCTTGCTCAATGGCTAATCTTCCTCTACAGCCTCTCTTCTGTGTGTGGTGCCCCAGGGTTTCATTTTGGGCCCTCTGCTTTTTTCGTTGTACATGTTGCCACTTGGATCTATTGGATCCATCGAGAGGAGCCAGTTGAGGTGGCTCGGGCATCTGGTTAGGATGCCTCCTGGACGCCTCCCTGGTGAGGTGTTCCGGGCATGTCCCACCGGGAGGAGACCCAGAGGAAGACCCAGGACACGCTGGAGGGACTATGTTTCTCGGCTGGCCTGGGAACGCCTTGGGATTCCCCCGGAGGAGCTGCTCCAAGTGGCTGGGGAGAGGGAAGTCTGGGTCTCCCTACTTAGGCTGCTACCCCCGCAACCCGACCCCAGATAAGCGGAAGAAGATGGATGGATGGATGTTGCCACTTGGATCTATTATAAGACAACATAATGTCAACTTTCCTTTTTCATGCAGATGATTTGCAGATCTATTTACCACTAAGGCCTAGATCCAGTAATCCAATGTTTTCTCTCTTTGACAGCATCTCTGAAATCAAATATTGGCTAAACAATAACTTCCTGTTTTTAAATGACATTAAAACAGAATGGATTTTATTTGGTAACAAAGATGCAACTGGCCTGGGAAATGTGAATATTAACTTCAGTGACAGTGTGAAAAACCTTGGAGTGACCTTTGATAAGGCTTTATACTTCGACAAACACATCGCCTCTGTTGTCCGGTCTGGTTTTTATTTATTTACACCTTTTAAAAAAGGTCAAACTCTTTTTAAACCATTGTGACTTGGAGAAGGCTGTTCATGCTTTTATCAGTTCTAGGCTCGATTATTGTAACGCTCTGTATGTTGGTGTGCCTCAGTCAACACTGAGCCGCCTCCAGCTTGTTCAGAATGCAGCAGCTCGCCTTTTAACCAACACGACCACATCACACCTGTTTTATTCTCACTACATTGGCTTCCTGTCCGTTTTAGGATAGATTTTAAACTTTTATTATTTGTTTTTAAAGCTCTGAATGGCCTCGCTCCTACTTATATAACGGAGTTGTTAAGTTTCCCCGCCTGCTCCACACTGAAAAAAATAGAATTGAGGGGTCTTTGATTTTGCACAAACAAAATAAGTCATGTCTACACAACAGTCATGTCTCTTGTATTTACACGATAGAATAAAGAACCATTTACTTAATTATCAACAATAATGAAACTACTAATTTTTCTTATGTTGGTTTAACATAATTATATTAGATTACTAAAATCATTGTAATCATGTTTTATCATTACCGGAAATGATGCAATACATCAAAAGACTATCAAGCATGATTGGACAAAAAAAAGAGCTGTCTTTTGAATCTTAACCAATCAGAAGCCAAACAAGATCATATCCGCCCAGTTTCTTCTGACTACTCAGCGACAAGAACAGTTGCAAGACAAATCTTTGGAGGAACACCGATTACCGGTAGGTAAGTGATCTCAAAAAAAAATTTATAGTTGAAAATGTTTCCACACGATTATTGTGCTGTATGAAAACTCATAGTTAAACTGTCTGCATGTTATTCTTTGGTTTTCACATTGCTAGCTATTCAACCGAATTATTACCGGAGTAAATCTTTTTTTTTTTTTTTTTTACCAGAGCAATACTACTGGAGTATTTTTTTTTTTTAATTTTTAATTAATTTATTTTTTACCAGAGCAACCAAATTACTACCGGAGTAAATTATTTTTTTTTTTTACCAGAGCAACCCAATTACTACTGGAGTAAATAATTTTTTCTCTAAACTCTTAAAAATACATAATTTTTTCAATAGCTTTAGGTAAGACTCAATGTAAAGTGTTTACAAATTTGGGTTATAGAACAGATGTAAATTATTTATGGCTTCTAATTGCTTTTTTATTAATTTTTGTAAGCCAAGAAGATTTAGTATTTTTTTTTAAATTAGGTTTGTAATGTTCCTTCCAAACTTTAGCATCCATGAATTTTATGCTGATGGCAGAAATTTGTCAGGACATTGAGTTTTGGTACTCTGGTGAAGAGCTTCGTTTTTTTTGTATGTAAAGTTACCTGCTGGATTTTAAGTTATCTCACTCAAGGTTATCTTTGTGTCTTACAGGTTTAGGTGGTGCTGGTAATGTGGAGTGTAGGGGTGCTCTGAAAAAGTGTCAAGTAGGTCCAAGCTTTTGCATCAATACAAATTAAAACATCCCCATTTTGGACGTCTTAAACACTTTCCATGTACATACCTGCATTTGTATTTGCATACAGGAGACATGAAGTTGTTTGTGATGCACCGATCGTGGAGGCTTTTATGACAAGATGGCCTGGTCTACATTCAAGAGGTATGGCCTGACTCATAAAAGTTTTTTTGGATGCAGTGTTAATCTAAGATGTCTATAGGCACATTTACTTCACTGTTCACTTCGGCAACAGGAGTGATTGTGGCCTTCTTCCAGATGTTGAACATTTGAAGCTCAGTCCTTTGTGCTCATTTTTTTCAGATAAACGCTGAGTTTAAGAGAATTACCCCCATACCACTTCAAAGTTCTTCTCTCAACTGGATCTCCACTTTGACAACCTGATGAAGCTGTTCAAAAGAAGAGGAGGACAGCTTGGACAAAAGCTTAGTCAAACTGAAAAGTTACATTTCACTGATTTAATGTCATGTTGATTACATGTTCAAAATGTTTTTAGAAATCTTACATACTTTTCTAAATCATTTTATCTTTTATATTAATATGTAAAAGAGCAACTTTTAAGCTGTAGTATTTCCCCTGTACAAAAATGTTTTTTAAACATTTGTTTAGACTATCACTATGTTATTACATAGTAATCAGTAAGACGTGTGACAAATAACTGGTGAAAAAATTAGAACTGTTCATTTAAATAAAGCTTAATTGTTCAGCAGCACTCGCATTCTTTGTCTTTCTTGTCAAAGATCAGTTTCTTTTTTAGTTCTTCTTTTACATTAGAATGGTACCGGTATATAGATAACTTTACAAAATTACCGGGGTACCGGTAAGTAGGATTTAAAGCTGTAACATGTGTTCCATTAACATGATAGCATCATGTTTGCATAACACAATTCCATTGAGTAATACTGGCAATCAAAAATAAGCTGGTGTTATTCATTATATTATTGTTGCTGAAACATAAAAAACATTCTTGATAATACATAATATATTTACATTATAGTAACAGATAAAATGTTTTTAATTTCAACTTAATATTTTAAAGTAATCTTATGTAAATAAAATATGTTGATTTGACAAGCTATAACTGTTTGAGGGAAAAAGGGAAAATATGTCAGTTTTATTTATTCGCATTGTGTGGGACGGATGTACACAATAAAATTAAGTAAGTTGAACAGCTTTTTTTTTTCAGTGCAGGTCTCTGAGGTCAGATAGCCAACTCTTGCTCTCTGTTCCATGGACAAAATATAAACGCTGGGGTGACCGTGCCTTTTCTGCGGCCGCACCTCGACTCTGGAATACACTCCCACTTGAGCTACGCCAGATTACTGAACTTGGCCCTTTTAAATCGAAGCTTAAGACTTTTTTATTCCAAAAGGCTTTTAGTAATTTTTTCAGTACAAAACTGCTCTCATTACACATCAATGCTTATACGGAACTTCACCAGATTATCTGAAGGACATTCTTGTTCCATACTCATCCACCCGGTCTCTGCGGTCACAGAACAGTAATCTCCTTCACATTCCAAGAACCAAATTAAGGACCATGGGAGACCGGGCTTTCAGTGTGGCTGCCCCCCTCCTGTGGAACTCTCTTCCTGATTGCCTGAGAGCTCCACAGTCACTGGTTGACTTTAAGAGCAACTGGAAGACCTTTCTTTTGAAGCGAGCCTACTCTGCCTCCTCATGATTCTATCTTTGATCTTAGTAGATGTTATTGATTTTATTCGTTTTATCACTTGTTTTATTTGACCTTTAATTTTGTTACACTTTGTAGCACTTTGAGATTTTCATTAATGAAATGTGCGTTATAAATTAAATTTATTATTATTATTATTAATAATAATTAAATATGTGGTGACATTTCTGGTTTTCTTTTTTGCTATTATGTTGTGTTTTTCTTGATATTTAACCTGTTGTCATTTTAAGTACTGTACTGTTTTTTGTTAAGCACTTTGGTCACCATCACTGTGGTTGTGGAAAGTGCTATAGAAATATATAAAAGTTTAAGTTTAAAAGATGTAGAAAATCAAAACCAGGATGTCTGCATTGGTTTTTGCCAGGATTCCAACAGATTCTTAAAGCCATTTAGAGAGGCCAAGGTCAAGAGCTTCAGATATTTTTGTAAGATATTCCAGGAAGCAGGAGCAGAGTAGGAGAAGGCCCTTTTGCCAAGCTCAGTTCTCACTGACGGAACACTGCAGGTAATCATGTCCTGAGAGCGCACGCTGTAGCTGCACTCACTCAAAGACATGTAGGAGGAGATGTATGAGGGCAGCAGACCAAGAAGTGTAGATGAAAATGTACTTGCTCCCGGTACTTCCTGGCTCTGTCGGCGGTTAGGCGGGCGCTCTTGGCCGGATCGTTCATGTGGGATTTTGCGTCCTCTTGGGCGGCCAGTTTACTGCAGTTCGTAGGGGTTGGCGGCCCTGGGGTGTGTGGGCTGTTGGTCCTGCTGCTGGCGGCCCTCGTGGCCCTGTCCCTCTCTGGTCTGGAGCTCAATGGTCTGACGGTCGGAGAGGTGTTTTGGCCTCGCTTCTTGGGTGGACCTTGGCGAGCTGGGGAGTATGTTGGATCAGCGGGGAAGCTGACTCCCTGCGGGAGAATTTGATCCTGCAGTTATTTTCTCCCCATCCCTCACCACGCACTTCCGCCCTCTTCATTTCAAATTTAATACATGTAGGGATTTTGAGGCTCGGGTGTACTGCAGCATTTTTACATCTCTGTTGTTCAGAACCACCTGGGACTCAATTTTATTATACACCTTAGACATTCACTCATAACATCCTCATGACAATCACATATAGGAACCTGGGGTGGGCACTGTGGTTATGGGTGGTGGGATGACACTACTCTCGCCTCCTGTGCCTGTGCTCACTTCCAATGATGCATTAGACAGTAAGGGCTTGGGTTAGAGTTGTGGTGGAGGGGAAACTGGCAGTATGCCAGTCTCTGCGCCTTCTTCTCTCCCTTTTTTTTAAAAATTGCACTTTACAACAACACACATCAACAGTACATCTGGGGGCGGGGGTGTATGTGTCGGGGTCTAATATTATTTATTAATTAATTTCTTTATTTATTTATTTTCTCTTGTTACCCCCTGGTTCCCTGGCTGCCATTCTGGGGGTGGGGTCCGGTAGAGTGGCAGGCCGTCGGGTGTTGTCCTGGACTATGGGGGGGGTTCGGGGCCTGGGGGTTTGCCGTGGGCGGGGCTGGCACTGCACCCTCCCTTGGGCTGCTTGGGTGTCCTTTCCTGTCCTGTCGGCTGGGCGCAGGTTGGGCCGGATCTTGGATGTTGGCACCTCTCCACCCCAGAATGAATGGGCCTACCTCCTAGGTTTGGGTGTGGGCTGGCCCATGTAGGGCCAGCCCACACAAAATGCTCTGTATTTTATTTTATTTTTATTTATTTATTTAAATTAGGACAATGCATATTAATCAACATGACAGCAGTAAGCATCAATGTAAATATGCCGGAATTAGCACAATAGCTAATTTTCATCCGTTGTCCTAAGGCAGGTAAGAACAAGAAACATCCCACAAAACAAAAGAGCAGGGAATAATACAAACGTCACCTATACAGTATAGCACATAACACAACATAAAATCACAATAAAGATATGATGCCATAAGAATATAGACAAAGTAATCTACACATGAGTGCACTTCTGGTTTTCAGCGAAAGTTTCAAAGAGTTTTAAAACCAGAGTAGGTGCCACAGTTCCTGATGGAAACTGGCAGTGTGTTCCATGACTGGTTCCTCTGATGGACACCACCATTTGGCCAAAGTTAGTCCTGCGCCGCTGCACATCACAATCTCCTCTGGTCAGTGCTCTTGTGTTTACTGTACTGTACTTGTTTTTTTACTTATAAAATATATTAAAGGAGGAGCAAGTCCATTTAAAACTTTAAAAATTAGGCAAGCACCCATAAAAATCTGATAGCTATCAAAATCCAAAATGTTGTACTTATTTATGATGTTACAATAATTATACTGTATTGGCTTTTTGTCAAAAAATTTCAGTGTTCTCTTAAAAAGATAATTTAGGGGCTTCATGATGACCTCTGAAGTGTGAGATATAACAATAGGCTATATGGCTGAAGATCATGGCATGCATGTAAGCCTGTGCTGATTCTGTTGTCAGAGAAGGTCTTATATGTTTGAAGTTTGCCAGATTAAGTTTAATTATACTGTATGTGAAATTCTCTTTACATGTTGCTTGAAATTTAGATTAGAACCAAAAATGACTCCAAGGTATTTAAATTGTTCAACCACATCTAATGTCTCGCCATTGACCAACACAGATGGATGCTCATTATCTGCTGGCAGCCGAGAGAAAAACATACAGACCGTTTTTTTCAGTGTTGAGATGTAGACAAGAGTCCTGGAGCCAGTGAGACACCGGCATCATGGCACTAGAAAGCACAGCAGCAGCTTCATTTTTTGTTTTTCCATGAACATACAATACAGAATCTTCTGCATATATTTGCATTTTTACAGTTTTGCAAACATTTGGTAAATCATTTACATATGGGCTAAATAAGATTGGTCCCAGTATTGAGCCCTGTGGGACTCCAGCTAAGCAGGTAAGATAGGTGTTTTCTATCAGACAGATATGATTTCATCCAGCAGAGGGCACTGTTAGAGAAATTAAAATGAGTTAGTTAAGCTAAAATAATATTGTGGTTGATTGTGTCAAAAGCACGTTTCAGGTCAAGGAACACAGCACCCACAAAGCCGCCCTGATCTAGAAGCTGCCACCGTGTGCCCACTCCAGACCCTATATATGCATGTGTTGTGAGAATGTTATAAGTGAGTGTCTAGGTTGTATATTAAAATGATGGAGATGGAAGATTCTCCCCGCAGCTCAGTAGTGCACCTGAACCCCAAGGCCCTGTCTGAGTGGTGGTGTGATGGAGTGGGCGGAGGAAGATGTCGGGATGGGGAGGAAGAACTGAGGTGGCAATGCACCCCCCAGGGGGCCAGCTCCCCCACTGACCCCAATAGGCACCCCCATTCTCCGAGATCTACCAGGGGAGGGAGGCTACAATACAGACACCTAGGAGCAGGTGGCAGCCACACCACCAGGGACCAAGGCCACGGACTGGCACATAGCCCCGAGGACCGACCAGAACCAGGGCCAGCGACCCAACCCCCCCGAAACCATCCAGACCCCCCAACCCAATCCCCAGTCTAACATCCAGCCCCCCAACTAAAGAAGCCACCAAATTCTAACAACGA
>JBBPBX010018861.1:16920-45109 GCA_038048925.1 Garcialebias charrua
CCCAACCGGATCCCCAGTCCAACACCCAGCCCCCTACTCAAAGAAGCCACCAAACTCCAACAAGGACAACCAGCCAGTAGTGCCTGAACAGCCACAGATAGTGCACCACGGCGACCGAGAGCGCACCCCCACCCCCACAAAGGAACCGACCAGTCCACCCATAGCAACGCTCACAATAAGAGTACCCCACGCAAGGGAGGGCACACACCTAACGGGCCTAGACACCCCCGGGCCAACAGCACAGAGCCACCCATGCGAGAGCCCCCAATACACACCGCCCCAGCCACAGCCTCCCCACAGCCCAGACCCCCCAGCCAAGCACCAGACCGCGGCCACAGCCAGGCAAGAAGACACCCAGGCTGAGTCCACCCGTCCCCTCCCACGGCTCACCCCCCAACAGTCTCACCTCCCCATGGTAGAGGCCCCAAAGCCCACCAATGCATCAAGGGCCCCTAGGCCAAGGCCGGGCACCGGCGCATGCACTGGCCCAAGACCCCGACAACATAGCCGCCAAGACTCGAGAGCCCCGGGCCAAGCCGGGACCCCAGCCAGGGAGCGACACTCCCCAAGAACCCATGCCCGTGCCCACTCAGGAACAGCCAGGCCAGTAACCTATGTCCGCCAGTACAGACTGCCCAGAAGCCCACATGTAGCCAGCAGACTTCATCGCCCAGAACCACCAAAGCCACCTCCCTAGATGGGCGCCACTGCCCCGGGCCGATGGCCCCCCATGCCCCCAGCCCCAATACCCACACATACACACACACATCAACAATGATGCCCCACGGGACGAACTCAGTGGTTCACCCACCTCCACTACGTGCCAACACATATTCTAAGAGATAACAAATTGTACAAGATCTATGTTTAAACTGTTAATTATGTGCACTCAACTTTGTCTATCTGTTAGCAAAATATCTAATTTTAATGGTTTTAATGAAGCTTTTAGAAAATAATCATTGGGTGTGCATCCACAACTGATTAGCTATTACTGTAGTCAATCCAATTCAAGATGGCCACCACAGCTATTTGACCTTAGCCAACTCTAACTGCTCTAATTGAAACAATTCTAAACAAATACATGTACCCTGATGCATGCTCAATAATCCAGGTTTTGTTTTGTTTTTTGAATGTCCAGAGGACCAGACTTGCTTTTTAAATTCTAAAAAAAGCTCAGGCATTATGTATTCCTTCAAAGACTGCTACGACTTTGATTTTGTTTACTTTTTGTAATATCCATATAATATTCTCATATGGAAAGACTGTAGTTTTGCTTGTTTGTTTATTTATGTTAGTGCGGTTATAAAAGTGTCTGATTGTTGTTCCCAGACATCCTGGAGGACATGAAAGAGGAGTGTCAGAAGTACGGCTCTGTGGTGTCTCTGCTTATTCCTAAAGAAAACCCGGGCAAAGGACAGGTAAGAGTTATGTTCTGTGACTCCACATGTGTCTGTTATCAGTCTACACACCAATAAAACCAACAAGGAATATAAGCAGAGACTTAATCTTCAATTTATTCTGTTTTCACCAGGTGTTTGTGGAGTATGCCAACTCCAGTGACTCCAAAGAAGCTCAGCGTCTGCTGACGGGCCGCACGTTTGACGGAAAGTTCGTTGTTGCCACCTTCTACCCGCTGAGCGCCTATAAAAGAGGGTATCTGTACCAGACTGTGCAGTGAAGTCTGAAATCTCTGTCCACGTAAAAAAAATGATGGCCCAAATGAAAGCAAACTTAAAACACAGCACTATATTTATCTTTGAACATTTGTACACTGCAGAGCACATCCTGCTTTTTTTTTTCTTCTTCTTTTTTCTGTTCAAGCTTCCACCTACTCCTTAAATTAGCCACAACCACACAGCATTTATACCTGAAACTGGCAACATGTCAAAACTATTGTGCATGTTCAGGTATGATTGATTGCACAGTATGTACACGTTCTCTCACTTTTTAGTACTCTACAGCAGGGCTATTCAACTGCAGGGTGACTTAAGTCCGTCCTTATGATGACTTCATTAAAAAATTAAAATAAACAATCTGAAAACATCTGTGAGAGAGATCTTTTAACAATTTGAAATGACAAATATTTCAGTCAGAGGCAATCCTTTTATGTGTCCACTTCAATAGTCAGCATCTTCACAAGTATACTGAAGAACATTTAAGAAGAGCCCACTGAAAGAAATGACTTGCACAAGACCAAACCAGATAAGGCCAGGCCTCACCCTGAGACATCATTCCTCAGCAAGGCTACTCACTCTGAAATCACTCCATGTTTTCCCCCTTGTACATACCAGGAACGACCTCTGTCTCCTGGTGTCAGTTTACAGCCACAGACCTCAACAGAAAAACCAAAGCAAACCTGAACAGGACGTTAACAAGAACATCCCATTTCCACACTCAAAAACATAGTAAACAGTCAGAAACATCGGAAATACCCAGAAACGTAGTAAACAGTCAAAAATATCATAAACACTTGGAAATATCATAAACGGACAAAAGCATCGTAAACACTCAGAAACATTGTCAACACTCAGAAACACCATCATCACTCGGAAACATTGTCGACACTCTGAAACACCATCAACACTCTGAAACACTATCGACACTCTGAAACACTGTAGACACTCGGAAACACCGTTGACATTCGGAAACATCAGAAACATGGTCGGCACTTGGAAACATCGGAAACATGGTCAGCACTCGGAAACATGGTCAACACTCGGAAACATGGTCAGCACTCGGAAACATGGTCAGCACTCGGAAACATGGTCAGCACTCGGAAACATGGTCGACACTCGGAAACATGGTCGACACTCGGAAACATGGTCGACACTCGGAAACATGGTCGACACTCGGAAACATGGTCGACACTCTGACACATCGTCGACACTCTGACACATCGTCGACACTCTGACACATCGTCGACACTCTGACACATCGTCGACACTCTGACACATCGTCGACACTCTGACACATCGTCGACACTCTGACACATCGTCGACACTCTGACACATCGTCGACACTCGGACACATCGTCGACACTCTGACACATCGTCGACACTCGGACACATCGTCGACACTCGGACACATCGTCGACACTCGGACACATCGTCGACACTCGGACACATCGTCGACACTCGGACACATCGTCGACACTCTGACACATCGTCGACACTCTGACACATCGTCGACACTCTGACACATCGTCGACACTCTGACACATCGTCGACACTCTGACACATCGTCGACACTCTGACACATCGTCGACACTCTGACACATCGTCGACACTCTGACACATCGTCGACACTCTGACACATCGTCGACACTCTGACACATCGTCGACACTCTGACACATCGTCGACACTCTGACACATCGTCGACACTCTGACACATCGTCGACACTCTGACACATCGTCGACACTCTGACACATCGTCGACACTCTGACACATCGTCGACACTCTGACACATCGTCGACACTCTGACACATCGTCGACACTCTGACACATCGTCGACACTCTGACACATCGTCGACACTCTGACACATCGTCGACACTCTGACACATCGTCGACACTCTGACACATCGTCGACACTCTGACACATCGTCGACACTCTGACACATCGTCGACACTCTGACACATCGTCGACACTCTGACACATCGTCGACACTCTGACACATCGTCGACACTCTGACACATCGTCGACACTCTGACACATCGTCGACACTCTGACACATCGTCGACACTCTGACACATCGTCGACACTCGGACACATCGTCGACACTCTGACACATCGTCGACACTCTGACACATCGTCGACACTCGGACACATCGTCGACACTCGGACACATCGTCGACACTCGGACACATCGTCGACACTCTGTAACATTGTTGACACTCGGAAACACCGTCGACACTCGGAAACACCGTTGACACTCGGAAACACCGTTGACACTCGGAAACATCAGAAACATGGTCAACACTCGGAAACATTGGAAACATGGTCAGCACTTGGCAACATTGTCAACACTCGGAAACATGGTCAGCACTCGGAAACATCATCAACACTCGGAAACATCGTCAACACTCGGAAACATCGTCAACACTCGGAAACCTCGTCAACACTCGGAAACATTGTCAACACTCGGAAACACCATTGACACTCTGAAACATCGTTGACACTCTGAAACACCATTGACACTCTGAAACACCATTGACACTCTGAAACACCGTTGACACTCAGAAACACCGTTGACACTCGGAAACATCAGAAACATGGTCTGCACTCGGAAACATCAGAAACATGGTCAACACTCTGAAACATGGTCAACACTCTGAAACATGGTCAACACTCTGAAACATGGTCAGCACTCGGAAACATGGTCAACACTCAGAAACATCGTCAACACTCAGAAACATCGTCAACACTCAGAAACATCGTCAACACTCGGAAACATCGTCAACACTCGGAAACATCGTCAACACTCGGAAACATCGTCAACACTCTGAAACATCGTCAACACTCGAAAACATCGGAAACATTGTCAACACTCGAAAACATTGTAGACACTCTGAAACATCGTCGACACTCTGAAACACCGTTGACACTCTGAAACATCAGAAACATCGTCAGCACTCGGAAACATTGGAAACACTCAGAAACATTGTCAGCACTCGGAAACATCATCAACAGTCAGAAACATCATAAACACCGAAAAACACTGTCAACAGTCAGAAACATCGTTGACTGTCAGAAACATTGTCAACAGTCAGAAACATCGTCGACTGTCAGAAACATTGTCAACAGTCAGAAACATTGCACAGATAATTTTCACAAGGCTACCCAGCATGTTTTGCAGCTTACACAGTGGGACTCTCTCACAGACTGTGAGTTTGGGGGAAAATAAAATAAAGTTCAATAGAGACACATCTTTGTTTTAATCTGGGTCCTACAAATATCCATGTTTTGGTGTTAATAACATTAATAAGAACTAAGTTAGCAGAAACACGAGTGGAAATTCTGCACACTATTTCTGTCCTGCTGAGCAGGAAGTTCTGATAAACTGATCATATCAGTTTGTGATCGCCCACGAGCCGAATTAAACAAACAAAGTCATTACTGGGGGACTATTGATGAGGATGCACATCAGCTTTGTGGTTATGGTAGTTAAAAAATAGTTAACCACAAAGAAAATGGATTAAGTGAGTTAATTCATTTTTGCAAACGACACGAATGAAACGTTCAACATGCATCAAGCTCACTTTCAGCTCAGCTGAGTTTTGCTCCGCCTCTTTTGGTTCTGCTGAAAGCTCACACCTGAGCGAGACGTGAATGTTTCACCTGTGATATATGAAGCATTAGAGGAAGGACTGGTCTGAACAGAACTGGTTCTGAATGGACCCACCTGGAACAGCAACATGTTGGTCAATCAGGAAACGTACAAAACAGTCAACATTTGTTTTATTTTGAAAAGCGTAAAGGTTTGTAAAGTCAGAGTTGGCAGGATATTTGTGTTAAATAGGAGGTATAGTGTGTTATTTTTGTGTTTAATATTGTTTCACATTAGAATATCTCTACTTTTATCTATCCATCCATTATCTTGACCCGCTTCTTCCTTTTCGAGTCGCAGGGGTCACTGGTGCCCATGTCCAGCCATCACTGTGCGAGAGGCGGGGTACACCCTGGACAGGTCTCAGTTCATCACAGGGACACATAGAGACAACCAACCAGCAGCTGTGCCAGTTGTGCCACCGTGCTGCTTCTCTACTTTTATTGCAAGAAATAAATCTTGAAATGTAATTTCTTTGAGTTGGGTTCAGTTAATTGCATTTACCGGATGTCTGACCCATGAGCTGTTGGCCTTCAGTAAATGTGGTCCCCTGAGTGATTTAATTGAATAGCCCTGCTCTACAGGCATACCTCAGGACTTAAAACTAGTTCAGAAGGGTGGAAGTGACAGTTGTTCATGTAGCTCAGGAGGTTTTCTGTAATTAATCTGTGTTTGGTACCATACCATACTGTACCACTTTATTTATAAAGCACTTAAAAACAGCAACAAGACCAACCAAAGTGCTGAGTTTCATAATTAGAATTGTTGTGTGGAGCTGTTGTCTCCGATCTTTTCACATTTATGCAGTGCTTCTGATTCATTGATCGTCTCTGGATGAAAATGTGTTGTGCTGTTAAACTTTGACAAGTGCATTAGTGTAGTGAAGCACTTCCTGTGTGCAGATGTGTCAGGGGTGTGATGAGAAGTGATGAGCCAGTCTTTGAGGTGTTTTATGTCTCCAGTGTTAACTTTTAAAGCTAGGATCTCACTGGGCTTCGACTAGTCTGCAGACTTGCCACTTGGATTTTATATTTGTTTAGAACCAGCTCTTTCTGTTTCTGCCACCACTGTGGCACAAAACAAAGGTACTAACTCAGCACCAGCTTTTTGCTGAGCCGAAGGAAAGAACTGCTTCTGTGAGGAGCAGGAAGCGAGAACATGATTGAAGACCAACAACCAAGTAAAATTTTAGTGAGCACCATGTTTAAAGGGACGCAGTTAGTTTCACTTTTACTCTTACGGTAATTTAAGACCAAATACTTTGCCTGGACATGAATAACAAGCTGAATTAGCAGCCAAAAACATCATCACTACTCCTCATCTTTCTTAACTTTATGTGGGTTTCCTTCAACCAAAATGTCAGATGAAGACATCCAATGCAGGGACAATGGCACAAACCCTGTGATTTGTGGAGATAAGGTGTTTCTCTGCAAAAACTTAGAATACAACAGAGGAAGGAGCATCCATGTGATGGATTAGACATTTAATGTCACGTAATGACGTACGTAGCTTCGAGACAAACTGGTTCTTAACTTGAACCAGCCCTGGGCTAGTGCTGGAACCTCTTTAGTGGAAAAACCTAATATTCACAAACGTGTGCAACATTTTTTTCATTTAAAATAGTCACAGAGTTATCACAGGTGTGCAAGGGAGCTCTGTCCTGCTAGGAAACATGTCCACATCTATAAACCACAGCAATAATAAATATTATTGATTGAAAAACTGTTCTAAATCTGCCTATCTTCATTTCTAAAGTACACTCCAACAGACTGAAATGTTAAGTTGTGGGCTGTCGAGCAAAGCATGCAGAGGGAGGTGAAATAATGTGTGCAGCCTAGAATATAGTTCTGTAAGTCATGTACACAAAAAAAACAAGCCTTCATTTTCAAAAACTTGGGCACCACAGACCTGCGGTCACAAGGCTCGCTGCTCAGTTTGTATCAAACATTCAGTGAGACTACAACTGGTTTAAATCAGCCAGATGCTGTGTCAAGTATTTGATTTATCTAACGCAGTAATATTTGTCATTTATCTATTATTAGCCATTCATTTTTGTTACGAGGTTGTTTGGATTGAAAACTCCCACCTCCCAGGGCTTTTCTTCTTCCTCTCACTGTGTTAGCGTTAGCTTCTTGCTGCACTGAAATGGCACATGATCAAAGATCAAATGTGGGAAACGCATCCCAACTAAGTTTAAGAAGCAACACACCTCCTGCACTGGTTTGTTTTTCAGCTGGAAAAAAAATGAAAGACTGAACAAAAATCCAGTTTCTAACCCAGGTAGAAAATATTAATGAACTTTAGTCGGAAGCACTTTCACTTTGGAGCTAAAATGTCGAGCAGTAAAGATCAAAGATCCAAGCAAAGACGTTAGTAGTTTGTGTGTGATTTTATTTTTCTTCTGGAACCTTACATATATTTATTTTCACGTTTCTTCATTATTTTGGTTTGCAGAAAAGCTGAGAAAATTTTGTAAAAATGAATGGATTGAGTGCATTGTGTCCTGTTTAAACTAATTCTGCAGAATTCACTGCAGAAACTGTTTCCAGGTGTTTGGTACAATAGTCTGTATGATGATGGTCAAGATCAGAGATCTGCAACATTTTAACAACAACAACAAAAAAACAAGTGTAGTCTTCTATCTATAGAGCCACAAGTTCAACTTGAGCCTTAAAATTAAGATTCATATGTAATACTCTTGTTTCACTTAAATTTCTGTTCTGTTGTGTGAAAACTTCTTATTTTAATTTGTCCTTGCAAAATAGTCAGAGTTGTTGTGGGCGTCTCAAACCCTTCTTAATTCAGCTTCTGATATTCGAGAGCAGTGATTCCCAAAATTTTTAGTTTACCATACACTTTTAGGAATTATTAGACCAAATTATAGACCAAAACCATCCAGAATGACTAAATCAAAGGTGCACAAAAAACGGGCCTCAGTTTCCCAATATTAACCACGCAAAATGCAGCAGTGATCCTCGCTGGTTGCAAACATCCAGATTTTAGTGAGAATGTCAAAAAGAAATGTCCCATTTCTTCTAGATTTTGAGTCTCCAACAGTTGCAGCCTGATGAGGTGCTCACTTTAGGCATGACACTGTTTGTGGGACTCGTTTATTGCTGTAAAATATGGATTTTTGCATGTTGAAATGCCTTTTAATGCCTTATCAAACCCAAATTAATGTAAGCTTGCTGTTTGAGCCTGATCTTCCTATCTGACTAGCTTCTCTTCTAAAAAAAAAATAGGTGTGGAAATAAATAAATACCAGTACACCACCAGCTTTGAGAAGCTAGAATGACAAAATCCTGACAGAAAATGTGACCCAACTAAAACCAAAGGATGAGAGAAAAATGCACACAGTTGTTGTTTTCATTGAGTTTAAGCAACTTTAAATGTCTTCATATCAATGTTAACACCATTAGACAATCCTTCGAACAATTGTTGCCTTATTTGGTGAAAGTCTTCCATTACTCTTATTTCTGCTTTTTTATTGGACGACGTTCATCAGCATATTTAAAGAAGTGGAGCTATTGATTTGGCAGTTCTATTTTACAAAGCATTTATATGTATTTGTTGTCGTCATATGAGTGAAATGTTTGTACCTTTCTGGTTTTAGCCCACTAATGAAGCACAAAGTGAGGAGGTGCCTGTTTGCAATAAAACCATGTTTGAAAGTGTGATGACAGAATTGTCTGTTGTGTTGGAATAAATCACAATAAAACTGTTGTTAAACACCTTGCAACAATTTAAATAGTTTGGTTTATTTTTTTATTTTTTTTTAGGAAAAGGAAAACTCATAACTCACACACATTTCAACCACAGACTTCTGAGTATTTTCTTGGACTTTACGGGACAAACCAGCGCGTGAAGTTTTACAGATAAAAGTCTGTTCTTGTGCAGGGGTCGCCACAGCGAGTGGACTCACGTAATTATTTGGAAGTTTGACACAACCTGGGCTACACTACAACCTGCAGCCTCAGGATTATGAGCCCGTAGCAACTACCACTGATCCACCGCAGCCTAAATCACCAAAACCAAAGTTGAACTTTTGAGCTAAAGGCAAAATTTTTGAGAATTTTTATTTCCTGTCAAAAGGCAATATGAATGCGTATAGAATGATTTAGCTAAAACTACAAAAGTTACGTCTGGTCCTCTGAATGTGTTAAAAAAAAATTGTAGAAACGTTTCGTCTTTCATCCGAAAGACTTCTTCAGTCCTTTCTACCTGGATTATTGAGCATGCATCAGGAGATTTAGTTAAAAGCTGAAAGGAGCACAAAAAGGCGAAAATGGCAGGAAAGTAACTGAAAAACACAGAAATCTGAAATTATATAACTAAAATAATTATAGGAAGAAGCTAAAAGTAAAAGAAACCAGCTGAATTTAACAACAAGAAGAAGCTAAATTTAGCAATAAAAGTTTGTAAACAGCTCAAAGGGTTTGACGGGTGTGAAGAGCTCCATTCATTTTCAATGAGAAAAACATGGCCGACAAAGCTAAATAATAACATTTTCTTGTAAATCTGACCATGAGGTTGGGAAAAGTATGAATTATAATTTTAGGCTGGTTTATGTACCAAGAAAACTTTGAATAAATTATAGAAATGATGTTTTAATTTTTAAGATCAAAGCCTTTGGGCATCATCTAGAAAAAAAACAAATGATGCTGCTGTTACCTTTAGTTTTGAAAGTTGAATTTTATTCACGTGGGATTTTGTTTGATTTCATGTTTGATTTCATAACATGTAAAGAGTTTGAAAATACTACTTACAACCTATGGTTCATATTTTCTGAATGTGATTTTCTGGAGAGGAAAGGTAGGTGGGGCTGCCTGAGACGTTCACGTGTGCTGAAAGGAGTTGGAAAACTGAACTTTACGGCTGCTTTTTGACATACAGTATTCGTAGTTAGTATTTGAGTTCATGTCTGCGTGGAACAATGAAATGTGTCTCGCGTTTTTTTATTTTTATTTTTTATTTAAATTTCTACTGTAATGTTGCCGCCGGGAGGAACAGACTCCCGCCCAGTAGGTGGCGGGAAAACCAGTCCAGACCGGACGTGAAGAAGAAGAGGCTCCTCCCTTCTTCCTTACTGCTTGTCGACACATGGCTGGTGAGTGGTGCTGCTAAACTTATACATGTAGTATTTTTTTCATTAATTATTGTGGGTGTTGTCGTTAGTTCTCCGCAGAGGTGAGTCCACAGATGTGTTCATGTGATTTTAAAGTGTCTCGCGCAGTGTGGGGTCCCACGTGCTCACTTTGTCCCACGGGGGATGAATGAGCTCGGCCTTGCTGGATGAATGCAGCAGCTTCTTGTTTCACGAGCAGGAAGTGATTAATTTAAAAATACTGTAACTACATTTAACGCTGGTTCGAAATGTAAAAAAAAAAGCTAATTAATTAAATGTGTTTTAGAGGACGTTTAAGAATATGTGCTCTTACAACAATCTGGAAAGCTCTGGAGTAATTATAGATCATAAAATAGTCTTGAAGTAATTACTGAACATAGTAGTTGTAAAATATAATGTGCATAGGTTTGTTGCCAAAACTACATAAGTTAAAACAGCAGAGGATATTGTTGTAAAATTATTCTACTTTTACTTACACTCTCATAATCAGCTTGATGTGTAAAGTTATGAAACAAAAATTGTTATAATAATCATGACTTGTTATAATAATCATAACTTGTATTTTTGTGTTTAATATTTTATTAATATTCTGTTCTGAATAATTTGAGTGAGGAGTAGGTAAAAGTGCTCATTTACAAGTTTGAGACATCATCTTGGCTTTAGGTGGCCAAAATCTAAAGGATTAAAAAAAAAAAAAAACTTTCATAATTATCAGATGAAGCATGTTGAAGTTTGAAGATTTATTTAGGATCCTCGGCCTTCTGCTGATCAAAACATGTCTTTAAGTTTGATGTGAAGTGAATAAAAGTCAGTGGATGTGTGAGACGAGCTTTAACGCAGCTTCTGTTTGAAACCAACAAAGAGCAGGTTTGGATCTGGACCTGACTGCAGACGCTCTCAGAACAAGACCTGCTCTGAGCCGGAAACGACAGACTCCATTATTAAAAATGAAGATAACTAGGCTCTGTTGCTTTTAGTTGGGTCTGGAAGTGGTCCAGAACTGTTAGGGTCCAAGTTGTGGTGGTCCTTCATTCCTCGGCAGAACCAAGGGAACCACTTGGACCCAACGACCCAAAAAAGAAATGGGTTGTGCTCCACCTGAATATATCCTGCGTGTCAGCTCTTTGTTTTCCTCTCTCTCTTTGTTTTGTTTGTTTTCCAGGTTCAGAACCAGTGATCTTCTGCCCAATGGATGTGGACCAGAACTTGTGGTGGTTCTACCAAGTACCAGTGCATGAATACAAGGACACAAGACAACAGCTGTCTGGGACAATAAACGATGGCGGACCACCAGCTGATTGGTTGGATTGATGTTTAACAATTCACATCTGGTTCTGTTGGGTCCAGTCACCGACACAGCTGCAGGTCATGTTGCTGTTTACCTGGACAGGTGATGTTCAGGGATATCCGGGTCACGCAGGATACTGAACAGGAGGCCGATCTGACTCGATCTCTGCAGTAAGTCTCTGCCATGGTTACATGTTCGTTTGCCTGGAAATGATGTAATAAAAGGCCGACTGAAGCCCCGCCTCCAGCAGTCTGTTCACATTGGTGGGCCGTGACATAAACGGACCGAAGCGTGTTCTGATCCGGGAGGCTCACGGGTTTACAGAACCCTCAGTGCACCCGTACCTGATCCATGTGATGTATCTCTCTGTCCCTCAGGCGAGTCTTCACCCGCCAACCTGTTCCTCTGATGGCAGCGGAGACGACACGCAGGTGAGTGCTGTGATGTCACACTATATGCGGGGTCACCAGCTGCAGGGCCTTCTGGGAAATGATGTGAACAAAAGGCCGAATTGTAGCGCCGTCGCCTGGCAGTTTGTTCTCAGAGTGCAGCGCGATGACAAAGACCGACCGAAGCGTTTGTCTGATCCCAGCCAGGGTCACATGACTCTCACAGACCCATCAGAACCACAACAAACTGATTTCCAATGGGTTGAATGTTGTTATTATTATTATTATTATTAAGAATAAGACTTCTTTCTGTCTGCAGGTAAACAGTTTCCTGTTCCCAGTCTGAGCCGAAGGACTTGGCTGTCTGTTCCCAGTTCCTCAGCACCAGTCTGCAGTCTGAGTTCAGTTGTCTGTTTTCTTTCTCCCTCAGTTTCACTCCTCGTCCTGTGTTCAGCAGGTTTTGACCTCTGACCTGTGATCTTATCCAGTCATAAAATGGCTCCTAAACTCAGTGGATCAGCCAGAGTTGTCAGCTTATAACAGCAAACTTAAAAGTTTGAATGACATCTGTACAGTACATGTTTTCTTTTTGTTGTCACCATAGGCATAAATCCCCCAATCTTGGGGAAGTGTAGATTTGTCTCCCCCCCGCCTCCCCAATAATTCAATAAAGGAAACTGTACAGTATTTAAACACTATAAATATAAAAAGGCAAAAGAGAAATCTGTCATTAATCTAAGAAAAAAAGGAATTTTTGCAGAAAAAAATGGCAGCAAAGAGAAAAAATAACATCGGCCATTTTTTAGACCAGGAACACGCCAAGTAAGGAAGAAATGAAGTTGATACAAGTTTCTAAANGCCAGTGTCTTCATGTGAAGTTGAGAGGAGCTTTAGTGCACTGCAGAGGTTAAGGAAAAGCAAGCCAACATGACCCAAGGCAGACTCAACAATGGAGTTGTTTGTAATGTCCATAAAGAGAGACTGGACAAGCTGGACATTAAAATAATCTGCCAAGAATTTGTTGGGCCCAGTGAAAGACGAAGAAATGTTTTTGGCTCTTTTGTTTGAGCCTCTTCTTTAAATGGCAGCACTTTTATCAAATGTAAGGCAGGAAAAAAAGTATTTTTCTAATCTAATTTTGGTGCTGCAGTGAATTGTTGTGTTGCACAGTACAGTACATGTTATATACTTCATTTATTTTTCTCTCTTGTATTAAGAGACAACAAATCAATGTTTATGTGTAATTTTATTCATTAAAGTATTTCTTCTCCTTGAAAACTGTTTTCTTTTTAAGCTTTAAGATTTTGGGAATGTGTGGTACCTGATTATCAGTGACACTGACCACAGCAATCTATGAATACAAGCCAAACTGAAATTTAAAAAATATTTAGAGGGGGCCTATTTAGCAAAATTCTCATTTTGCCACTTGTCATTACAGTATTTGTCGTCTATTGTACTGCAGATTGAACACATTAAGTCAGAGAGTCTATTGTCATTTGCACCGCATGTGGTACATGTGATGAAAACGAGATTATGTACACGGGGTCCCAGTTACATTCAACAACAAATGCAAGAGAAAAACAGTAATAACATCTAGAATTAACTAAGAAAAACATCAACTAGTAATACACTAAGCTTAATATAGTGGGAATAAACAGCACGAACATGAGTTTGTATTAATGTGATCTTTCTAATAGCAGTTTGATTAAAAAAAGCCTGGAGAACTACCCTTTCATTGAAGGCAAAATCCTGCAACAAAGGTCACAGAATTAAATCTGGAAACTGACAAGATTATTTATTTAAATCGAGCAATAATTTTGAGTTTTGTTTCACTAGAAAAAGAAAAATTTAAATCATCTTCAAACTATTGAAACCAATTTTTTTTTTACATAATTTATGACAAAGCTCTAGACAATTTTATTAACTGCAGAGTTTAACGTAAAGCATTTTTTTAAGTTAAGCTAGTACTGATTAAAGGAACAAGACCGGTATAAAATATAAACCACTACAGTACAGTATTTATTGTTTTAAGGCGTCCTATGAACCGGAAGCTAAAAACACTGACCCAAAAGCAAATTACCATAGATATCATATGTTCTATATATGATATCTATGCAAATTACGTTGACATTTCAAAATAAAACAAATTTAAATAGTCGTACAGCACGGTGAAACAACTGGCATACAAAAATAGAAATCGAGAGTGGTGTAACTAAAGAAAAGAAAGGATTATTTATATCAAAACCTGAAGTTTTGCCTGTGCCTTACAGGTCGGCAGATGAACCGGAAGTGCTTATCGTCTTAATGACCTTTCAGTAATGCTGACTGGGCGAAGCTCCACGGAGCGGATTGATCTGACGCACTAAAACAGTATTTTTTTTATTTTCCGTAGTGGAATAAAAACGAGAGTCTGCTGCCATGAGTTCCATGTTTCCAGACACCATTCTGATCGTGTTCATCTCCATTTGCACAGCCTTGTTAGCCGAAGGTGGGTGGAAGTCAAGCGCGTTAGACAAAAAAGGGTCATTTAAAATGTCTGATGTAAACTACATTGATATGCTGAATTACTCCATGGGGGAGACAATGTTAGCTTTATTATGACTGAGTTTCTAACTAGTGTTTATTTGAACCTACGTTTTCTCGTTAGAAGATGCGTTAGTATGGCGAGGCTAAAGTTTAGCGATCGTGTTCCGGTTTCAAAATAAAAGTCAAACAACTTCTAGTACCCACCGGAAGTCACTACTGTCAAGACATTAAAATTAAAAACACAAAACTGTTATAATTCAGTCAGTTTTACAGAGGTTGAACTATAATGTGTAGTAGTAGCTGAGACTGATCCCTAACATACCCTCAGTGCTAATGATTTGTGTATGCTGGTGAAGATCTCAGTCATCCAAGACAAAATCAAAAAAGGCGTGCAATACAGAAGCAACTGGACTTTGACAATAATAATAATATAAATAATAAAAGTCCAGTTGCTTCTGTATTGAACGCCTTTTTTGATAATGATCTGTGTACTGTAGTCTATTTTATGTTTATATTCAGTTTTTTTTAACCTAATTTTGTATGTTGCCACAGCAAATTGACATTAGCCAAGATAAAATAACTGCAGGTTAACTCAGTCAGTTTTATGTTGAGCTTTAATTTGTTCTAGTATTAGCTGAGAGTGGAGAGTTTCTCCCACATACAAAAAAAAGCATCGTATACCAATAAGGCGGGACCCCTACAAATTGTGTTCTTGAATGATTTGTGTGCTGAGCACCGATTTTAACAAACTGTTTTTAAAAGATATGACCAGGATCTAATGCAGTGAGCAGTTCAAATTATTTTTAGTAGAATGTTCAAGTTATGAAGACCTAAATGCTGCCAAATCCATGACTTTTAGGGTCATTCTGTGCCAAATCACCCCTCTAAAAAAATAAAAATTTAACCAGACTCTTTCAGATGTCGATGAAACCTGGCATACATGTCAGCTGTGATCCCATACCATAGTATGTCAAATTTTCAGTCAATGGGAACTGTGGTTCCAGAGATATTGCCCCCCAAAAGTTTAGGCTTTTCAGTAAAAATGGGTGCGGGCGCCTATTTTCAACCCGTTATGTCTACTGGTTTTCACAAACTTGGTGTCACTGGAAAGGGAATTTAATAGGAATTATAACTCTGCCTTTACATGTTTATTTGAATATTTTAGGGTCTGTTGACATTTTGACCTTTCCTATGAGATTGAAATTGACCTTGTGGATCACGTGACCTTGAGATGATCTTTCGTTAAATTAACTTCTGCACTTGTTATCTAAAGCACATAAATGTTTCAAAGGGTTTTTGTTTTTTAGGATCAATCAACAGCTTTGGCACAACCATTACAGATTTTGACATGACCTCGTGCTGCGTTCAAGGGATTTAAGGTCCATGTACTTGTCTTCTTCTGATCTTTGCTGTAGGTATTACTTGGGTTCTAGTGTATCGAACTGAAAAGTACAAGAGGCTGAAGACTGAGGTGGAGAAACAAAGCAAAAAACGTAAGAGCAAAGCTCGGGATGATGTTTGCTCAGACTGAGTTTAGAGTTTACAAAGAGCTGTTGTGATTTCAGTTGAGAAGAAAAAAGAAACCATATCAGAGTCAGCTGGACGCCAGCAAAAGAAGAAGATCGGTAAGAGTCCAGTGGAAGGCTGCTCTGCTCTTCTCATCTGTAGAGACACTGATACGTGATCTTTGTGTTACAGAAAGACAGGAAGAGAAGCTGAAGAACAACAACAGAGACCTGTCTATGGTGAGACTTTTATTTAATTTCAAGATGTGTTTATTTGTCATATGCAGGTCAGCACAAGGTTAACAGTACAATAAAATGTTCAGGATGAAAAGAACCCATTTGACTCGCTAAAAAAACAAAACAAAGCACAAACAAACTAGAAAATACTAAAGCATGCAATATGGGTACAAAAAGTACAAAAAAATGAAAAAGTGTTTATATAATTTATGGTAAACAACAACATGGTAGAATCAGTGCAGGTAGGGTGAATTTGTATGAATAAGTATTTCAAGGTAGTAATATAAGCTAAAATGCACATGATATTGCCCATTAACATAAACTGTACAGGTTCTGTGACAGGTTATTGCACAGATAGTCAAGTCAAAGTCAACTTTATTGTCAGAACTGCAATATGTACAGGACATACACAGGATTGAAATTGCATTTCTCTCAGTCCCTCGGTGCAACAGTAACCATTTAAACACTAAAACACTGAAACATTTAATAAACATAAGCATAAAATAGTAAAAGTGTAACACTGTCCTGAGTTTTTGCATAGTAGTATAAAAGTATGAAAATTTACACCAACACTAAAACACTAAACATTTAGTGAGTAACATTGAGTAGTGACATAGTGAGTAACATTGAGATTAATTACCAGTATGATGGTAAGATAGTGACATACATGATACAGCCACATATTGCAGCAGCAATAAACATATTATCTGTCACAGCAAATATTAGTCATATTAGTAGTCACAGATGTGGCTTGGTGCTAAGTATTTCCAGTTGTTCAGTGTTATTTATCAAGAGTTTAGTAATGTATAGCTAGCTTGTGGATAACAGCTGTCCTTTAGTCTTTTTGTACATGATGGCAGACTCCTGTATCGTCTGCCTGAGGGTAGTAGATGGAAATGTCTTTGCGCTGGGTGGGTGTGGTCCTTAATGATGCTGCATGCTTTACGCAGACATTGGCTGTGGTAGATGTCCTGGATGGTGTGGAGACTGCTACCAGTGATGTCCTCTGCTGTTTGCACCACTCTCTGTAGTGCTTTCCGGCTCTGACTGGTGCAGTTCCCGTACCATCCTGTGATGCAGCCTGTCAGCAGGCTCTTGATAATGCACCTATAGAAGTTGGTGAGGATGCTGGTGTTCATAAAACTTCTTTATTCTTCTTAGGAAGCAGAGTCTTTGTCGAGCTTTCTTGACCACAGTGTCTGTATGTGATGTCCAGGACAAATCCTTGGTGATGTGAACGCCGAGGAACTTGAAGCTGCTGACTTGCTCCACCTCAGCGTTGCTTATGTTGATGGTGGAGTGCTGGCCTTCACGTTGTTTCCTGAAGTCCACTATCCTTTGTTATGCTGACATTTAGAGAGAGGTTATTTTCCTGACACCAGCTGGTCAGTGATTTCACCTCATCTCTGTAGGCACTGTCATTGTTGTCGGTGATGAGGCCCAAGATGATGGTGCTGTCATCATCGTACTTGAGGATGATATTAGAGCTGTGCTTGGCGGTACAGTCGTGTAACTAGAGAGTACAGGAGTGGACTGAGGACACAGCCTTGAGGTGTACCGATGCTGAGGACCAGTGTGGAGGAGAGGTGACTGCTGTCGATTCTCACTGCCTGTGGTCTATTGGTGTTTTGGAAGTCCAGTATCCAGCAGCAGATGGACTTCTCTAGACCCAATGTGGTGAGCTTGGAGACCAGTTTGGAGGGGATTATGGTGTTGAACGCTGAGCTGTAGTCAATGAAGAGCATTCTCACATAGGTGTTTCCTTCTCCAGATGGCTGAGGGAGGTGTGAACTGCTAAAGCAATGCCATCGTGTGTAGACCTGTTTGCTCTGAATGTGAACTGTAGGGTGTCCAGGGTGTCAGGGAGGGAGACACAGATGTGAGTTTTGATAACTTGCTCAAAGCTCTTCATGATGACAGATGTGAGTGCTGTGAGCTGAAAGTCATTAAGGCAGGTTGCTGTAGAGGTCTTTGGAATGGGGACAACAGTGGAGGTCTTGAAGATTGTGGGGGACAATACACTGGCTCAGAGACAGGTGTTGGTAAACACCTTGGTGAATTTACCAGAGCACACACTCAATACTCGTCCTGGGATGCCAGCAGGCTCTGGTGCTTTGCGAGGGTTTGCCTTCTTGAACGCCCGTCTCACTGTAGCAGTGTTTAAACAGAGGGAGCTACAGTATTTCCCTCTGCCGAAGCCCTTACTCACTCTGAGTATGACAGTATCCAACATCGTTTAAAGATGGCCTTGGTCTAAAACTCTAGCATGAAAAGTAACGGGCAATTTGCATTCCCTTAAAGAATAATGAGGCTTTAAAAAACAGTTTGTGTGAAAACGTGTGTCCAGTTGTCTGGAACTGTTTGTCTTGTTCTTACATGGACAACACAGGTTGGGCTGAAGTTTATTCATCATTAATTGTAAGTGTGCATGTCTGCAGGTGCGCATGAAGTCCATGTTCGCCATTGGCTTCTGCTTCACAGCTCTGATGGGCATGTTTAACTCCATGTAAGTGACACACTTTGTTCAAATATTTGTATTTTTAATTCAAAACCTAACGTTACATGAGGGTGATGGAGACCAGAGTATAGATACAGATATTCTGTGCTGCCGTCAGTGACTTCTTCAGTTCTCTCCAGTAAACAGCCTCAGACTTCTGCCTGCTTTTCTCTTTTTCTGCCAGCTTTGATGGAAGGGTGGTGGCCAAGCTGCCGTTTGTGCCGCTGTCGTACATCCAGGGGCTGTCGCACCGCAACCTGCTGGGCGAGGACTACACGGACTGCTCCTTCATCTTCCTCTACATCCTCTGCACCATGTCCATCAGACAGGTAACCGAAGCTCCTTTTCCACAGCCCGAACCAGTAGAACCTGCCTGTCTGACAGCAGTCCTGATACGAAGCTAAAAGAAAAGGCTGCAGACTCTTCAGTATTCTGAGGAGTTCTTGTCAAGAACAGAAAACAAGTTCATCAAGAGAGAGAACAAGCTCCGATCCTGTCCTTACTGAGGTTATCCTGCCCCGCTTTCATGAAGTCTGGGTGCAAACGAAGCTTTTTGTGTCCTCTACTGCCACCTGGAGGCCAAGTGTCCGATTTGCTGTTTGAACTTTGACCTAAAGCCACAAAGTTTTCAACAATGGCTGTGTCTCAATTCAGGGGCTGCATCCTCATGAGTGCGCATTTGTCGGCCGCATACGTCATTGCCCCGCGCGGAGGACTGTCCCAATTCGAAGACTCCTCCTCATGCGGCCGAGGAATGCGGCCTACTTCCTGCCGAAATCGAAGGATGCATTCGTGAATCCTTCAAGACGGAGGCTATCCCAGAATTCATAGCGCCAGCAGAGATTTCGCGGGGGGGTGGGGGGACTTTCTGCGTGCAGCCGCTGCCTGTTGTTGAGTCATCAGCTCGTTTTAACAACAACCTCAGCGCGAATATTCATTCAACCTTTATTTAGTCATCTCAAACAACCTCAGCTCGAATATATCTCATTAAAATTTAACTACAGAAACGACAAAAAAAAATGTGTTAGCTGAATATACAGTATATTAGTGTTTCTGAGTTTACTGTTTTTGAAGAACTGATAACAAAGCAGCTTATAAGGGGTGATCTGTTAAAACCCAGAGTGGACCTCCGAAATTCAAGTTGTCCAGTAGCTCAGTTGGTAAATCAACCTGCGATTGGTGCAGAGATACTTTTCTCGAAGCTGGTTCGAATCTCACTCGGTACGGTTAAAAATTATTTTACGTTTGTCTTTTATTGGATAAAAAAAAGGAGTTTCACAAACTCCTTCCTTTTAATCTCAGTCCTCATTTTTTTATCCAATAAAAGACAAACGTAAAATAAGTTTTAACCGTACCGAGTGAGATTCGAACCAGCTTCGAGAAAAGTATCTCTGCACCAATCGCAGGTTGATTTACCAGCTGAGCTACTGGACAAGTTGCATTTCGTAGGTCCACTTTGGATTTTAACAGATTGCCCCTTATAAGCTGATTTGTAATCAGTTCTTAACAAATAGTAAACTCAGAAACACTAATATATATACATGTATTCAGCTAACTAATATATTTTAGCGGCGTCCCTTCTCTTTCCACACACACCAAGCGGCACACTTCCCACCCACTTCAAGAGAACGCCCCACCCACTTCAAGGCCGGCAAACCTGAAGGCTAGACCGTCCCATTTCAGCAGTTTCGCTCAGCCCACCCGGTCTTGTGAGTGCGTGGCCTACTCGGCCCAGCTAGGCTGGGTCCTCATGAGGATGCAGCCCCTGAATTGAGACACAGCCAATGAGTCCAAATGAAGCGATATCACAAAAGTCTTTGACAGTACAGTTTATTTACTTGTTTGTAAGAAACATCTTGGTCTTCCTGTCTTCCAGAACATTCAGAAGCTGCTCGGCCTCGCTCCCTCCAGAGCTGCAACAAAGCAGGCGGGGGGCTTCCTGGGACCTCCTCCTCAAGCAGCCAAGTTTTCCTAACTGCTGTTCCAAGCTTGGCACCCCCTCTGGAGCACGAGTGGAACATGTTGAGCCTGAGAAGCTCTCTTTCAGTTGCAGCTGTTGCGTTATAACTTGTTTTAAGTTTTGGTGTTTTATTTATCCTAAATGTCTCCACAAACTTTAGAAAAGAAGTTGTTCTAAAGATTCACGAAGCGTACGGCTGAGTGTGAGCTCATGTCATGGACTGAGGTTTCATTTTTCACATTAACATGCAGCCCACTTCAGCATTACTGTATGTCATCGTCTCTACTTGAGTATCTTACATATGAATAAAGTTTTATTATATCTGTTTATTTGCTTAACTTTTGTTCCACTTTAGAAACCTGATTCCTCCTGCTCTACAGTTTTTGTTGTGCTGACTCAGCATTCACACTGCTGTTTTTCAGTTTATTTTTCTGTACGGTTTCTGCATACCGTAGTTTGTATTTTAGCGAGCATGGAAGAGTGCAAAAACGGCCTTTTGTTGTGGTCAGATGGTGCACCAGCACAGTAATCATGCTGTAATCAGCATCTTGATTCAATTCAAAAAATACTGTATTAATCCCAGAGGGAAATTAAATGTTAACGCATCATCCTGGTTTCATTAAAGAGTTGTTATAGATGCTGATGGCTGTGGGAAGGAAGGATCTCTAGTAGTGGATCTGAAGACACTTGTATGACAGTCTGATGAAGAGGATGCTGAGGGTTGTCTATAATGTTCTTCATTTTATGAAGAATCCTTATTTGTACAATCATCTCCAAAGGTTCTAGAGGAGTCCCCAGAACTGAGCCAGCCTTCTTTATGAGCTTGTTGATCTTTTTTAAGTCACTTGCTCTGGTGCTGCTACCCCAGCAGATGATGGCAGAAGAGATGACACTCTCTACAACAGGCTTATAGAAGATATGCAGCATCTTGCTGCAAACACTGAAGGACTTCAGCTTCCTCAAGACGTACAGTCTGCTCTGTCCCTTCTTGTAGACGCTTCACTGTTGCATTTCCAGTCCAGTCTGTCCAGGTAAACTCCAAGGTGTATATCACCTCCACTTCTCCCATGATGGAAATAGGGTTGGACCTGTCCCTGATTCTCCTGAAATCTACAATCATCTCCTTTTTTGTTCACATTCAAGATGAGATGATTGTTTCCACACCATGCCACAAAGCAGTCCACCAGTTCCCTGTACTCAGCTTCTTGTCCATCTCTGATACACCCGATGACTGCAGAGTCATCTGCAGATGACGGGAGTCTGTTTTGTGTGAAAAGGACTGGTGAGAGTACAGTCCCCTGTGGTGCTCCTGACCACCTGATTAGACACACAACCCTTCAGTCTCACAAACTGTGGTCTGTTTGTGAGGTGGTCTTTGATCCAGGTGATTGTTGAGGCCTCCACCTGAGTCTTCTGGAGTTTCTGACAAAGCAAAGCAGGCTGGATTGTGTTCAATGAACTGGAGAAATCAAAGAACACGACTCTCGCAGTGCTGTCTGCCTTTTCTACATGACAGTGAGTTTTCTGAAGCAGGTGTATGATGGCATCTTCAAGTCCACGCTGATCAGCAAACTGCAGTGGGTCCTGATATGTGCTTGTTTGTTTAGTCAGGTGGACCAACAGAGTCTCTCTAGGACCTTCATGATGTGGGACGTCAGGGCAACAGGTCTATAGTCATTGAGGACTGATGGGTGAGGTTTCTTTGGTACTGGAACAAGGCAAGAGGTTTTCCACAACACTGGAACCACCTTCTCCTGGGTCAGGCTAAGGCTGAAGAGGTGCTGCAGTACCCCACAGAGCTGCTCTGCACAGACCTTCAGGACTCGGACTGACACCATCTGGACCTGCAGCCTTATTCCAGTTCAGTCTCTCCAGCTGCTTCCTCATCTGACATCTAGAGACACAGAGGGGGGAGGCAAAGGAAGTATCAGCATCTTCTGGTTTGGCCTAAGACCAACATGTAGAAGAAGAAGGGTCCATGACTGAGATGGTATACAATATTTGAGGTGTGACAGGACAGCGTTGGGTCAAAAGAGGGTGCTATGTCTGTTTGACTTGTGACAAGAGAGGAGGATGCTGAGCTCGTTCCTGAACTGAACCTATTGAAGAACATGTTCAGGTCATTGGCACTGTCCAGGCTTCCATCCTTCTGATCCTCCTTCTGCTTGAAGCCTGTGATCTTTTTCATCCCTGACCACACCTCTCTGATATTGTTCTGCTGGAGCTTGCTCTCCAGCTTCTTCTTGTACACATCCTTGCTGTTTCTTATCTTGACTTTTACCGGTAGTTTCTTCTGTGTACTCCTCAATAATTCCCTGTCTCCCTCCCTGAAGGCTCTTTTTTTCTGGTTTAGTAGTTCCTTCAGGTCAGTGGTGATCTAAGGTTTGTTACTGGGGAAGCATCTCACTGTTCCGGTGGGGATGATAATAATAATAATAATAATGTCACATTTTTGTCATCTGTGTATATTTCCATACAAGATAAAATTTGACTCTGCATTTAACCCAATCACCACCAGGTGGGGCAGTGGGCAGCTATAGAAAGCGCGCCGGGGAGCAATTGGGATGAGATGTGCTGCTCAAACACACCACAAGTTATGCCGTGACTGGGGTTCGAACCTGGGTCCTTCGGGTCCCAAGTCGGTTCCCCTGCCACTACACCATCTTTACACAGAAGTTTATGTAGTTGGTCACACACTCATGGCATTGATGTCCTCTCCATGTGGCTGGCACAGTGCATCCCAGTCTGTGTCCTCAAAACAGGGCTTCTTCAGCTTCCATTGACCATTTTCTCACTGTTCTCTTTATTATAGGTTGTCTCTGAACAAGGGGTTTGAGCAGAGAAACACAAGATTGCGATCTGATTTGCCGAGGGGGCTTTAGCGATGTATGAATCCTTGACATTTGCATAAAACAAGCCCAGAATTTTGTTTTCTCTGGTAGAGCAGCTGACAAACTGTTGGAATGTCGGAAGTGTAGCAGAGGAAGAGACATTATTAAAAATATGCCTCACTTGTGTGGTGGATGGATGATTTCAGCAAAGGCGAAGTGCTCACTAACTCAGATTTACACAAAGTTGTGAACAGTTTTTGAGAAAAAGCTGATTGTGTAAATAGATATGTGTACATTGGAAAAACTGTTCATAAATTGGTGAATCTTCTAGCATATTTGTTAGACTTGCTGTGCGCTTGTGGATCTTGTACATACAAATCTCACTGTAGGCTACGCTTGTGTGATTACTTTTGAGACTGATTTATCTCCACACAACAGCTTGTTGCTTGTTGTTTCTTGTTGCTGTGTTCATCTGTGACCATTTGCTCATATAGATTCATGTTCGTGCAGCTGTCTGTTTGTAATGATTTTGTTTTTCTATTACATTAGTGCTTAGTGTATTTCTAGTTGTTTTTCTTAGTCAATCCTAGATGTTATTACTGTTTTTCTCTTACATTTTGTTGTTGAATGTAACTGGGACCCTGTGTACATAATCTCGTTTCATCACATGTACCACATGTATTATAGGATTCATTTTAAGATACTTTTGTTCGCTTTTAAGGCTCTGAACGGCCGATCTCCTTCATATTTGACTGAGCTACTACAATCTTACACTCCCTCCCGTTCTCTCAGATCTGCTGACCAGCAGCTTCTGAGGATTCCAAAAACTAGACTTAAGCTCAGAGGTGACCGTGCTTTTTCAGTGATTGCCCCTAAACTCTGGAATGACCTTCCGAGTGACATAAGACAAGCCTCGTCCATTGTAGTTTTTAAGTCTCTTCTTAAAACTCATCTTTTCTCTTTGGCTTTTGACGCGATCCGAGATGTTTGATTTTGTTTTATTGTGTGAAACTTTACTATTTTAATGCTAGTCTTTTATCTGACCTTTTTAATTTTGTACTGTATTTTATTTTTGTACTGTATTTTATGTTTGTGTACAGCACTTTGGTCTCACAGTTTTATAAAGTGCTTTAGAAATAAAGTTGGTATGGACATGCGGTGCAAATGACAATCAAGATTCTCTGACTCTCTGACTGACTCTGTACAGAAAATAATAATAATAATACTTTATTTATAGAGCCCTTTAAAACAACCACAGCTGCAACAAAGTGCTGTACATATAAAATCAAGAACATTTAAACACATAAAAATAAAACAGTTGTTAAAACATTAAGATCAATAAAAACAGTGCAGAACAAAATCAGTCTGTGCTAAAAGCCAGTGAGTAAAAATGTGTTTTTAAAAGAGTTTTAAAACTGGACAGTGAAGGAGCTTGTCTGACGGGAAGAGGGAGATCGTTCCACAGTTTTGGAGCAGCAACAGAAAAAGCTCTGTCCCCTCTGAGCCTCCGTTTGGACCTCGGCACCTCCAGAAGCAGCTGATCAGCTGATCTGAGGCACCGAGCAGGAGAGTATGGGTGAAGCAGCTCAGAGAGGTAGGATGGAGCAAGACCATTTAAACTTTTAAAAACAAATAAAAGAATCTTAAAATGAACTCTAAAATGAACAGGCAGCCAGTGGAGTGAAGCCAGAGTGGGGGTGATGTGCTCCCTCTTATGAACTCCAGTTAGAAGGCGAGCAGCAGCGTTCTGGACCAACTGGAGACGTCTGAGGGAGGACTGGCTGACTCCAAGGTAAAGAGCGTTACAGTAATCCAGCCGAGAGGTGATGAAGGCATGGATTACTGTTTCCAGCTGCTGCTGTGTAAGGATGGACTTTACCTTAGCCAGCTGTCTGAGGTGATAAAAACTGGTCTTGACCACCGCTCCAATCTGGGAATCTAATTTAAAATCACTGTCCATTTTAAAACCCAAGTTAGAAACTGTTTTCTTTACATGTGGTGCCAGAGGGCCAAGATCAACAGGGCAAGGTTCACAAGAGCCACTAGGACCAAACACCATCACTTCTGTTTTCTTTTCATTAAAATTTAAAAAGTTTAAAGACATCCAAGCTTTGATGTCTTCAAGACACAACAGAAGTGGCCTGATTGAGGAGGCATCTTTCTTTTTTAGTGGCATATAGATCTGACTATCATCGGCGTAACAATGAAAAAAGATCCCATGCTTTCTGAGGATTGATCCCAATGGAAGTAGGTAAAGGGAGAAAAGCAGGGGACCTAAAATGGAGCCCTGTGGAACCCCAAAACACAGAGGAGCAGTGGAGGATTCAGAACCAGCTCTATGTTCACAGACATTCTGTCTGCCAGATAGGACCTAAACCAGCTCAGTGCAGTACCACAGATACCCACTTGGTGCTGTAAACGTGATATTAAAATATTATGGTCCACAGTATCAAATGCAGTGGTTGAGCAGGACGAGAACCACATGTTCACCAGAATCATTGGCCATAAGAATGTCATTAAAAACTCTGACTAGAGCTGATCCTGTGCTGTGGCGAGTTTTGAAGCCAGACTGAAAAACCTCCATTATGTTGTGCTCATCCAGAAAACACTTCACTTGTGAATACACATTTTTTTCTAAAAAAATTCTAAAATTTTTGAAATTGAAAATTCTTTTCGGTGATGATACTTTTTTTTTGTTCTGGTACTAATATTGAACAACTATTGGAGTCAATGATGAGGGAGTTTGTTAAAGTTCAGAACTGGTTTAAACTCAATAAATTATCATTAAACGTGGAGAAAACTAACTATATGATATTTGGAAATAGAAAGAAAACAACTGATGTTCCATTTCAAGTTGAGGACTCAGTGATTTGTAGTCAGTGAGGCAAAATTTTTGGGTGTTGTCATTGACGAAAATCTATCATGGAAACAACATATTAATTCTGTTAAAATGAAAATATCTAAATCTATTGCAATATTTTATAGGGTTAGACATCTATTAAACGACAATGCACTGTATTTATTGTATAATACAATTATTATGCCACACTTGATTTATTGTGTTAATGTTTGGGGAAAAGCGTGTAAGTCGATCACAATGCCTATTTTTATTTTGCAGAAAAAATTTGTAAGAATTATAACAAGAAAACATTACGGTGGACTATAACATTTTGTCACTTATTTTTAGAGCTCATAAAAATACACAACCATAAAATATCCAAATGCATTTTGTGAAAAGATCTATGTTATAATCTCAAGGGGAAAGATGTATTTGTAAAACCACAGTTTAGAACCAGTTTGAAGGGAAGATCTACCTTAATTCAAGGAGTACGATTATGGAATGACTTAATGACAAATGTTAAGGAAGCCAAATCATTCCTTGTATTTAAGAAACTGGTAAAAAATTAATTGCTAAAAAAATATAAATGAATCTATTTTAATGTGTGATACATGTCAATTGAAAATTGACTGAGTTATTTACTTATTTTGTTATTATAGAAAATATTGTTTGAACTGTTATTAGATAAATAAAGAGCAGATTTGATAAGATGTATTCTTCATCTGCTACCTTTCATTTTATTTTTTCTATTTTCTATTATAAATATGTTAATTGTTGTATTTCATATTATAAAATGAATAAATTAATAAAACAAAACAAAATAAAAGGCAGCTTGGAGATGGGCCTAAAATTAGTCAAGACAGTCTAGGCTGGGCTTTTTAAGCGCAGGGGCTGCACCACCGCATGTTTAAAACTTATTGGCACACACCTGAGGACAGACTGCTATTGATAACAGCAAGGATCACCTGTCTGATGCTGGAAAACACCTCTTTTAACAGACGAGGGGGGACAGGGTCACGAGGGGAACCTGATGGCCGACCACATCCTCTAAAAGGGTCAGAGTCACTGGTTCAAATCTATCGAGCCAGGCAGGGGACCAAGCAGGAGGGGTCAAAAGCAGGGGCTGAAATAAGGGCCCTTGTGGTAACAACCTTATTTATAAAAAACTGCAGGAAGTCATTACAGAGTTCAGTTGAGGCTTCATGGCAGACAGGTTGTGGGGCCTTCAGGACAGAGTTTCAAAAAGGACACGCAGGTTGTTGTGATAATGTCTGACAAGTAATGTTTTTTGGCCTCTTTAACAATGATCTGGTACTGACGTTGACAATCCTTTAAAATGTGAAACGAAACCTCCAGTTTATCCTTTTTCCATCTCCGTTCAGCTCTGCGGCACTCCTGTCTGGCTGCAAGAGTGTTTTCATTGAACCAGGGTTCAGATCTGGCTTTAGGCCGCACCAGTTTAGATGGAGCCACAGAGTCCAGGATGGTTTGACAGGAGGAGTCAAACCAGGAGCTCAGCTGGTGTCAGCAGCAGAGTCATGGAGTCATGGAGCACAGAGCTGTTCAAAGGCAGCAGAGAACTGACCAGCGGTGGAAGGGTTAAAAACTCTACGTCACTGGGGAGGAGTGGAGCACAGGACAAACCAGCATCAAATAAAACAGGCCT
>JBBPBX010018862.1:0-10158 GCA_038048925.1 Garcialebias charrua
TCATAAAATTGCTCAAATATATATATATATATTATCATTTAAATATGTTCGTTTTTGCAAACAAAATGATAAATCACTTTAATTTTGCTTTAAAAGTGATTTTGAACTTCAAGCCGTGTTTAATCATGGGAAATCCGATTACACACGAACGCACCATCTGTGACGTAGTGAGAGGCAGAGGGCTCTGGTCTCTTTAATAGCGGACAATTTAAAACCCGACGAATTTAGCAATCTATGTGAAGATTTGAGCTATTTGTCTTCATTTTGGGAAGCAGAAAATAGTTTGGGTGATGGAACAAGAAACAACAGGATCTAATTTAGGTCTGATGCTGTATCAGACTTACCTTCATGTCGAGCTGCTCATACCCGCGCACTGTGACAAGCCCAGAGCTCTGCCTCTCACTACGTCACAGATGGTGCGTTCGCGTGTAATCAGATTTCCCATGATTAACCACGGCTTGAAGTTCAGAAACACTTTTAAAGCAAAATTAAAGTGATGTATCATTTTGTTTGCAAAAATGAACATATTTAAATGATAAAAGATATATATTTTGAGCAATTTTATGAAAATTAAAAAATCATGTCAGTGGGGCTTTAAGTATACCATACCATTTTATTTATAGAGCACTTTAAACAGCGACAAGGCCAACCAAAGTGCTGTACAAACAAAACAAACAACAGGCAACACACACAATGAAGTACAAAAAATAGACATAAGAACATTGCAGATAATAAATAAAACGACCAAACACAGATTAGCTGGTGTTGAAAGCAACAGAATAGTAATGGGTCTTTAAACGGGATTTGAAAACCGAGAGGGAGGGGGCCTGTCTGACAAGCAGAGGTAACTCGTTCCAGAGTCTTGGGTCTGCTACAGAGAAAGCCCTGTCACCTCTGCGTTTAAGACGAGACCCTGGAACTGTTAAAAGTACCTGGTCCGCTGACCTCAGAGCACGTGGTGGGGCATATGGGTGTATCAAATCAGAGAGATAGGCGGAGACGAGACTGTTCAGTGATTTGTAGACATACATGAGAATTTTGAACTGGATTCGAAGATGAACCGGTAGCCAGTGCAGGGAGGCCAAGACTGGTGTAATGTGCTCTCTTTTGCCTGTACTGGTTAAAAATCGGGCTGCTGCGTTCTGGACCAGTTGTAGTCGTGCAATGGTGGTCTGACTGATACCAAGCAGAAGTGAATTGCAGTAATCAAGCCTAGATGTAATAAATGCATGTATTACTGTCTCCAGGTTATTTTTGGATAATATGGGCTTCAGCTTGGACAGTCGCTTCAGCTGGAAAAAACAGGATTTAACGATCATATTTTCATGACTGTTGAGTTTCATGCAGGATCCATTATCACTCCCAGATTTGTGACTTTTTGTTTTTCAGACAGGGCTAGAGCAGAAAGGTCAATGCAGTGGTTCGAGATTGTGTCATTGGGAAGGAACAATATGGCTTCAGACTTCTTATCATTGAAACTTAAGAAATTTAAAGCCATCCAGTCCCTGATGTCACCCAGGCAGTCGAGCAGAGGTTGAATAGAGCATGTACCATTAATTGTTTCTTAGGGGGAAGTAGATTTGACAGTCATCGGCGTAGAAGTGGAAAGGTATGTTGTGTTTCCGGAAAATAGCACAGAGTGGCAGGTATAAGGAGAATAGGAGAGGACCCAGGATGGACCCCTGCGGAACCCCCCATTTAATTGCCGCCACTGCAGAACTAAATTTGTTGATGGACACACAAAAGGACCTGTCAGAGAGGTAGGATCTGAACCAATTGAGGGCTGGCCCTGTGATGCCCACCCACTGCTCCAACGTAGCAATCAAAGTATAAACTTTGTTAATAATCCTATAGTAAACAAGAGCATAATGACAAATAGGCCTAATTAGAACATCACTTTTTGGTAAGTTACTTTATGGAAACTGAAAAAAAAAATGCTTAAAGCAATGTTTCTGATAAAAATATAAAATAAAACACATTGAAGATGGTTCAAAGGGGGGTTTTGACTTTAGACGACACTTCTATAAGGAGTGGCTTTGTGGCTGTGCGTTACAGTATCTGGGTGAATTTCTTATAGTTCTAACTGCAAAACCTGTTTATTTAATTTTATTTTTTGGGGACTTTTTCCAGCAAGCGACTGTATTTTTGTGTTTATTTTCAGTTCTCTGTGGCTCATTCTGCAATGTGATTACCTATAATCTAGTGCTCTGTATCCAACAGAGAACAGTAGGTGGGTTTCAGACCAGGAGGCAAGCACGTATGGCTCCATTGCTCCCAAACACCCTCATGTCTTTTGACTGACAGGGACCATGGATTTGTGCGTCTTGTGAAAAGAGATTATGTTGGACCCGTCTGAGTCCTGAGCAACTTTCCAAACGAACTGCTCAACTATCAAAAGTTTCTCCATCATATTGTGTCTTCTCCTCTTTATATTTTTTTTCCGCCTCAGAACTTCAGCGTATATACCTGCACCCAAACCATTCAATTTCTATTTATTTGCCCCCTCTTTCTCCACTACACGACTCCGCCCCCCGCCTCCCCTCATCTCTCCTCTTTCACACCTCTCCGCATCTCCTCGTGCACTATTAAAAGCCATTCTTCTCCTGTTGTCTCCCTAATTCTCAATCCCGCCGTCTTTTCCCTTTTCCTTACACTTCCCTCCACCTCGTTATCTCCCCCATTTGACTTTAATTAGTTAATGCATTAATTATCTACGCCCCAATACCTGCACTATTAACTTACCCTCTCCTCCCTGTGGCTCCCCCCTCTGCCTCACCTCGAGGCCTCTGGGCAGGAGGAGATGCTACGTGGATGCATGGCCGTGCGCACAGACGCACACAATCACTCTCTCCTTGTTCCTTGCTTCTTTTTTCCCCCTCTACTCTATTTCTCGCTCTTCCACTCTTTGCCCCCTACCTATTTCCCCCCTGAAGTCATCTTTCTCCCCCCTCCCTCCCATCTATCCTTCTTCTGCCCCCTCTATAGCCGAGTCTCCTCTTTTTCTCTCCCTGTGCCTTGCAGTCGCCTCTGCCGGCTGGTCTCTCTCCCCGGCGACGGAATTATGAAAAATGCGCCCATCGACAGAGCGCCTCAGCTTCGATTAGCCGAGATGGGACATGACAGGCCGCGATCAATACTTATACCGTCCTATAACGTGTCAACTAATGAATCAATCTCGGCTAAATTTTCCATTTTTCAAAAGCCGACGCGAGAGACTGGAATATCCTCTTTTGTAAAGATATTATTATCGATTTCGTCGGCAATTTGACATCGGGGGTAGTTAATTCCACTCTAGAATAAAATTGAAAACACTTGAGATTGAAGTGAGAGAGAGGGAGAGGAGGGAGGGAGCGAGTGAGCGAGGGATGGGGGATGCAGGCAGAGGAGGGGAGAGAGGCAAGGGCAGGCGGGAGGGGAGGTGGAGACGGCTGTTGACTTGATAAAAGAGAATGGGAAGATGGGAGGAAAGGGAAAAAGTGGGGAGGAAGAAGAGATACTGCTTCTGCTGGTGTCCAAGAGACATCTATCTATCTATCTATCTATCTATCTATCATCTATCTATCTATCTATCTATCTATCTATCTATCTATCTATCTATCTATCTATCTATCTATCTATCTATCTATCTATCTATCTATCTATCTATCTAGCCTCATCTGTCCATCCATCATTCATCCATCATCCATCCTTGTCCATCCATCCGACCATCTGTCTGTCTGATGACTATCCGTCCAACCAGCCATCCTGTCCATCTGTCCATCCATCCATCCATCCATCTGACCATCTGTCTCTCCGACCATCTGTCCGTTTGACCATCCATCCTGTCCATCGGTCTATCCATCCTCATCCATCTGTCTGTCTGACCATCCATCCATCCTCATCCATCCATCTGTCTGACATCCATCCATCCATCCATTCATGCATCCATCCTTGTCCATCCATCCGTCCGATCATCTGTCTGTCCGACGACTATCTGTCCATCCGTCCAACCATCCATCCTGTCCATCCGTCCATCCATCCATCCATCCATCCATCTGTCTCTGACCATCTGTCCATCTGACCATTCATCCTGTCCATTAATCCTGTCCATCCATTTGTCCGTCCAGCTATCCATTCTCATCTATCCGTCTGTCCGACCATCCATCCATCCTCATCCATTCATCTGTCGACCATCCATCCATTCATGCATCCATCCTTGTCCATCCATCCAACCATCTTTCTCTCTGACCATCTGACCATTCATCCTGTCCATCCATTTGTCCGTCCATCCATCTATCCATTCTCATCTATCCATCTGTCCGACCATCCACCCATCCTCATCCATTCATCTGTCAACCATCCATCCATTCATGCATCCATCCTTGTCCATCCATCCAACCATCTGTCTCTCTGACTATCTGTCCATCTGACCATTCATCCTGTCCATCCATTTGTCCGTCCATCTATCCATTCTCATCTATCTGTCTGTCCGACCATCCATCCATCCTCATCTATTCATCTGTCGACCATCCATCCATTCATGCATCCATCCTTGTCCATCCATCCAACCATCTGTCTCTCTGACCATCTGTCCATCTGACCATTCATCCTGTCCATCCATTTGTCCGTCCATCCATCTATCCATTCTCATCTATCCATCTGTCCGACCATCCACCCATCCTCATCCATTCATCTGTCAACCATCCATCCATTCATGCATCCATCCTTGTCCATCCATCCAACCATCTGTCTCTCTGACCATCTGTCCATCTGACCATTCATCCTGTCCATCCATTTGTCCGTCCATCCATCTATCCATTCTCATCTATCCATCTGTCCGACCATCCACCCATCCTCATCCATTCATCTGTCAACCATCCATCCATTCATGCATCCATCCTTGTCCATCCATCCAACCATCTGTCTCTCTGACCATCTGTCCATCTGACCATTCATCCTGTCCATCCATTTGTCCGTCCATCCATCTATCCATTCTCATCTATCCGTCTGTCCGACCATCCACCCATCCTCATCCATTCATCTGTCAACCATCCATCCATTCATGCATCCATCCTTGTCCATCCATCCAACCATCTGTCTCTCTGACCATCTGTCCATCTGACCATTCATCCTGTCCATCCATTTGTCCGTCCATCCATCCATCTATCCATTCTCATCTATCCGTCTGTCCGACCATCCACCCATCCTCATCCATTCATCTGTCAACCATCCATCCATTCATGCATCCATCCTTGTCCATCCATCCAACCATCTGTCTCTCTGACCATCTGTCCATCTGACCATTCATCCTGTCCATCCATTTGTCCGTCCATCCATCCATCTATCCATTCTCATCTATCCGTCTGTCCGACCATCCACCCATCCTCATCCATTCATCTGTCAACCATCCATCCATTCATGCATCCATCCTTGTCCATCCATCCAACCATCTGTCTGTCCGACCATCCCTCCATCCGTCCGACCATCCATGCTCTCCATCCGTCCGTCCATCATCCATCTATCCATCCATCCATCCAATCCATCCGTTTGTCTGTCCGTCCATCATCCATCCATCCGTTTGTCTGTCCGTCCATCATCCATCCATCCGACGACCATCCATCTGACCATCTGTCTCTCCAAGCATCTGTCCGTTTGACCATCCATCCTGTCTATCTGTCTATCCATCCTCATCCATCTGTCTGTCTGACCATCCATCCATCCTCATCCATCCATCTGTCTGACATCCATCCATTCATGCATCCATCCTTGTTCATCCATCCGTCCGACCATCTGTCTGTCCAACGACTATCCGTCCATCCGTCCGACCATCCATCCTGTCCATCTGTCCATCCATCCATCCATCCAACCAGCTGTCTCTCCGACCATCTGTCCGTCTGACCATTCATCCTGTCCATTAATCCGTCCATCCATTTGTCCGTCCATCCATCTATCCATTCTCATCTATCCGTCTGTCGGACCATCCATCCATCCTCATCCTATCATCTGTCGACCATCCATCCATCCATTCATGCATCCATCCTTGTCCATCCATCCAACCATCTGTCTATCCGACCATCCATCCATCCAATCCATCCGTCCGTCCGTCCGTCCGTCCATCATCCATCCATCCATCCAATCCATCCGTTTGTCCGTCCGTCCATCATCCATCCATCCATCCATCCATCCATCCATCCATCCATCCATCTATCTATCTATCTATCTATCTATCCATCCATCCATCCATCCATCCATCCATCCATCTATCTGCATCCATCCAACCATCTATCTATCTATCTGCATCCATCCAACCATCTGTCTATCTATCTGCATCCATCCAACCATCTGTCTGTCTGTCTGTCTGTCTGTCTGTCTGTCTGTCTGTCTGTCTGTCTGTCTGTCTGTCTGTAAAAACGTGGGGCACATTGAACAGACACCATGACGCTTGTAAAGTCAGTCAGACCACCAAGCAATAAAACCTGCGACAAATGAAATTTATTTGTCCTATTTGGTGTCACAAAGGTGATAAAACAAGTGTGGCGCTTTCTGATGGCACTTCCTGTTATTTTGTCCATTTAGATGAAAGATGAAACTCTGAATTGGACGGGGTTGTTGTTTTTGTGCATTTCAAATCACTGGCATGTGTCGAACCCAAGCATTTTTGTTTAAGTACAGACTTTAGGGACCGCTGGCCTGAAGAAGTGAACGATGCTCGGAGTTAAAACTGAAAAGCAGCTGATGGATTAACTCGAGATGCCTTAAGGATCACTGCAGACGTGCTCCTATTAAAAAACTTTGTGTCACATCAAAAATCCTCATATACACGTGTGCATGCGTGTGTGTGTGCAAGCAGACACAAAAGCCACGCAGGCAAGGAGTCAGCGTTGTGTGTCAGAGTGAAATATAGATGGAGGAGGCCGGTGTGTGTGAGGGTCAGCGAGGTGCAGTGTAACTGTCGACAATCACAGCCTTATTTACCTGTCAAAAACACTATCATCCCACACAGCCCAAGCCAAGCAATTTCTCCTGTCTCTTCCTCCTCTCCCTCTTTCTCCCCCTGGTGTCCCTCTTCCTTTCTCTCTTTCTCTCTCCAATTACAACCCCGAGGGCTATTTCTCTCCAGGACAAAAACACTACCCACAAGCCCTCCCTCTCCTTCCCTATCGCCCCCTTTCTGTCTCTTCGCCCCCCTCCATGCTCACATTCGTTCTTTTCCTCTGCTGAGAGCTGGAGAGTGGAAATGAACAAGCTGTAAACACACACCACTTATCACGCTGTATGCTTGTTGTGTATTTGTTGGCAAAGGCTGGAAGAGGTGAAGGCGGCGGTATATGAGGCCAGAGGTGTCGGCTACCTCACCAATCCGGCAGACGTGAAGTAAAGATGCACCGCAGGTTGAACGGCAGTTTGATCGGGCGCTCTAAAGTGGCAACCAAACCTTGTTGAACACTTTGCGGGTATGTTGAATAGAATGTTCACTTGTTCTGTCTGCCCTTTAACACCTTGACCCTACTCTGCCTTAAACACAGCTGATATTTTACATCACCCTTCTCGTCCAAACACCTCAAATAACTGAAGAAATGCTTTTGAATGAACATAAATGTCACAAATAGGAGCTGACTTTAAAGTCAAATATCCCGTTAACGTATTTAAAAGAGCAGTGCCAGTACACCGACATTCCCCAAAGACTGAAATGTTATATCTGAGGCAAATGCACAAACTTTAGAAAGACCAGTTGTAAATCGATGCAATAAAGTAAGAATTTTTTTAATGAAATAAAGGCAGAAACATTAAATAATGTCAGTCTATAGTAGTTATTAGAAAGCAAAAGGTTCATATTAATTGGTAAACACAATATTAAGTATAGAATATTTGTTTTATATATATATATATATATATATATATATATATATATATATATATATATATATATATATATATATATATATATATATATATATATATATATATATATATATATATATATATATATATATATATATATATATATATATATATATATATATATACATACACATTTTTTCTCCTACCCAGTGTTATTGGAAATTTAGCTCCCTTATAACCTGAAGAATCGATGCACTGCATTAAAACTGTCAACACCAATTCTGGATTTCCTGTTAAAGTAGCCCAAGTAGATAAATTATAGATTGGAGTTATTTATTATTTCTGTGGTTCTCAAGGTTGAGGTTAGAACCTCAATGTGGGTCAAGAGACACAGAGTCAAACACAGGGTCAGAAGCTGGTAAAAGTTTGGGAACCATTGAGGTATTTAATCAACTGAACACAGAATTTGGCCAAAATATGACATGTTGCTATGTGCATAATATACAACATCAATTTGTTAAGTGATGTATTTTTCCCGTGATCATATTTTTTATACAAAGTAAAATATCCTAACAATTAGTTGTGCTGATCAAGGGAATACATTTATTTTGTTTGAAAAACCACCCAGGTGAATTTTGCTGATACACAACTACGGCAGATACCTGGGTGGCTGTTTATTTCCTGAACATCGGCATGATGCATGTAACTGAAACATGTGCACAAGCACAAACACACACACACACATGCACACACACAGATTGATAGAAGAGCTGCCTGTCTTCCTGACTGGCTCTGTGAAGAGGCCATCTGACAAAGCTATTAACAGGGTGGTGTAAAGTCTGTGTCTTCAGAGAGCTAAATGGTACAAAAAGACATTTATGGGCACTGCCATGACGAGAGAAGGACTCCGACATCTGACTGACAGACTGACTGACTTGTCGGAAGGTGGGCTGACAGATAAAAGCAGACAGACACCGGCACTATAGACGCAGCGTGGTGGAGACTAGAGACATGACATGAATCATGTCAGGGAGCGGGGAAGATTCACATGCTCTCAAAGACTCCCGGATATTTGCACACGGGAGTGTGTTAACATAATATCACTTACTGTCCTGACATTTATGCACCGAGTTTTTCAAAATGGCCAGAAATGATACAAAGCCGGGGGACAAGTTTCAGCATGGAAGGTGTGTTTGAGTATATTTATTATCAGCAAACATAGCACTCTGCTGCAAATTACGGGGAATTCAGATGTCGTTTTACGACTCTGGAACATAAATGCATCCATTTATGTCTGCCAATATAAAGGAGGGAAAGTTACTAAAGAAAAGTATGGACAGAAATATAAAAGAGAGACAGAAGGAAAAGAGACGATGAGACCAAAAAAAGGAAGAAAGGAAAGAAACACAGAATGATGTTTGATTCATTGTGTGTTTTGTAGTGTGTGCAGCCAGGGCAGCAGCAGAAGCAGCTAAGCAGAACCAGCCAGCCCTCACAAACCAATCAGGCCTTCATTAGGCTGGGCGGGAGGGATCGATGGCCAGCTTGCATCAATTAAACAGCACCCGCACAGCACTATGTATAAACACACACACACCCAAAGACACACACACACACGCAGGTTCTGTAACATCAACACATATTCACAAATATCTAACCCATCCAATAAATAAACATGCGCAACAAGAAATTATCCCTCAAATATTTATACTCAACAAGTCATATTTTCCTCATTACCAACACAGTCCAACTTTTTAAGATGTATACAGTAAAATCACAAATTGTATCTTGCACTAAATTCTAAAGATTTGTCAAACATTTTATAATGAAATAATCCTAAACAAAATTCTAGAATGTTGTAAAATATATGTCTGTGTGTGTGTGTGTGTATGTGTGTGTGTGTGTATGTATACAGTTTCCTGGCTGTTCTCACACTGTAACCTGTCCACTCACCCTTTCATCCCTGACTTACACTCAACATCGATAACACCCAATTACACATAAGCTCACACATGGTGGGACCTGAAAACACACTATCACACGAGCTCCGGACACGTTTTTATTAACACCCAATTACACACATGCATAAATCACTGACAAACCACAGACCTGTAATGACAGACACAGACCCATATGAGGAGCACATCACTCTCATTTGCCACTTCTTTTTTACAGAAGAGTAAAAAGTATTTACAGGATTACGCAGGGAGCAGACTGCAAAGACACACAAATGAAAAAGTGTAGTGACAAAATGTTGCTCTTAAAGGGATTTATGCTTGAACATGACTTAACTCTGTGTGTGTGTGTGTGTGTGTGTGTGTGTGTGTATAGAATATA
>JBBPBX010018862.1:25430-37547 GCA_038048925.1 Garcialebias charrua
TTGCCTCATACGGATAAATTAGCTGGAAATGCTCGGTGAACTCTGTGGACGTCTCAGGCCCGGAGCAGCAGCCGCCGATCGCTCCCACCACGCCGCCCGACACCACCAGCTCATGGGCTGGACTAACACACAGCTAATGCTAATGCGGGGACACCGAGCCGACAGGCGGCAAAGAGGCCATCTGCGTCCGGGAGCTCGCCTTGATGTCCGCTTAGCAGCCTAAGATGTCGGGTGACACTGAGCTAATGTGGAGAAACAACGCCGACAGCCTTTTTGGATGGGCTAACATGCTAACGAGTGCAGCTAATGGCGGGGGCTAACATCAGCTAACGCGGGCAGCTTGTTTTGGATGGACGAACACCGCGGAGAAACGGCTTTCAGTAAGTTATTAAACTCTTTTTCTGGCTCCAAATGTATGGAGTCAACAAGCTAACAGTCCTTCTTGTAAACAGTTTGGACCGCGTGGAGCAGAACGAAGCTGGGGAGCTCGGACGTGCAAGAGCTAACATGCTAAAAGACGAAGACAGGCTTTGACCAGCTCAAAGTAAGAAATTAATATTTTTTATTTATCCAAATGTACATGTATATGTTTTGTTATACTGTAATTATGCCCTACACTGTGTTAGGTGTGTTAGGATAGGCGAAGTGCTTGGTAACTGTACAGTAACATACATATACGTGTAGTCAGTGGCGGCTCGGTGGACTCCGACTTAACGGCAAATTCGACCTACGAATGGTCCTTAGGTCCGGAACTCGTTCGTAAGTCGGGGACTCCCTGTATCTGTAAAATCAGCTGAGTTATTGTCATCTTTGTGTTTTCTGAAGTTGATCAGCTGTGACGTCGGGCGGCTGTGGATGAGTGGTTAGAGCAGTCGTCCTCGAATGCGAGAGTTGAGGGGTTTGCATCCACCAGCAGTCACATGCCCAAGTGTCCCTGGGCAAGACAGAGAACCCCTCGTTGCCTCCGATGTGTGTCCTATTGGTGTATGAATGTGATAAAGCTCTGATTAGTGTCTTTACAATGATTTGTTCAATTATATAATAATAATAATAATAATAATAAACTTTATTTGTATAGCACCTTCCTACAATGCCTTGCATTGACCAAGGTGCTTAACAGGACAGAAAATATAAAAACCGGTACAATAAATCAGTGAAAATAGAATAAAAGTAACAGCAATATAAGGCAATGGAAATAAAAATGCTACATACTAAAATATCAAAAGTAATAAAAGTTACACACTGAAAGCTTTTTTGAACAAGTGGGTCTTCAGTCTGGTTTTGAACAGAGTCAGATCAGAGGTGGCACGCAGCTCAAGGGGGAGACTGTTCCAGGCTTTTGGGCCGGCAACAGAAAAGGACCGGTCTCCCCATTGTTTGTACCTTGAGCGAGGCACCTCCAGCAGGTGTTGACTGGCAGATCGTAAATCTCTGCTGGGCTGATGGACTTTCAAAAGTTCTGAGATGTACAGAGGTGCAAGTCCATTCAGAGCTTTGAAAACAAACAGCAGCAGCTTGAACTGTATCCTGAACTGAACCGGGAGCCAGTGTAGAGAGGACAGGACAGGAGTGATGTGTTCATATTTTCGTGTGTTGGTCAAAAAGCGCGCGGCAGAGTTCTGTACAAGCTGTAAACGGGAGATGGAGGATTGATTAATACCAACATACAAAGCATTACAATAATCAAGTCTGGAGGTCACAAAGGCATGGATGGCCTTCTCTAGATCACCACGGCTGAGAAATGACTTTACTTTAGAGAGCAGACGGAGCTGGAAAAAGCTGGTCTTGATAACAGAACTGATCTGTTTATCTAGCTTTAAGTTGGAGTCAAGCTGCACTCCAAGATTTCTGACCACCGGGTTGAAGACGCCATTTCTTCCGTGGTCCACACTGCTCTCACCCACCTGGATCAGAAGGACTCATACGTGCGTCTGCTCTTTGTGGACTTCACATCTGCCTTCAACACCATGATCCCCCAAACTCTGATAGACAAACTATCTACACTTGGACTAAGCCCCTCTATTTGTAACTGGGTACTAGACTTCTTAACAGACAGACCACAGTCCGTGAAGATCCACAACTTCTCCTCCTCCACCATAACCCTCAGCACTGGCTCTCCTCAGGGATGTGTGCTGAGCCCCCTTCTGTTCACTCTGCTCACATATGATTGTACAGCCACACTTCCAGGCTGTCATATTGTTAAGTTTGCAGATGATACAGCGGTGGTGGGATGCATCACAAACAATGATGAGTCCAGCTACAGACAGGAGGTGGAACACCTGGAGAGCTGGTGCAAAGAGAATAATCTTCACATGAATGTGAAGAAGACAAAGGAGATGATTGTGGACTTCAGAAGGAACAAACACACCCATGCCCCACTGAAAATAGGTGGGTCTGCAGTGGAAGTGGTCTCCAGCTACAAATACTTGGGTGTACACATGAATGATAACCTCAGCTGGAGCAACAACACCACCAGCCTGATCAAGAAAGGTCATCAGAGACTCTACTTCCTCAGACGGCTGAGACGAGCTGGTCTGAGCAGCCCAGTCCTCACCTCCTTCTACAGGTGTGCAGTGGAGAGCATCCTGTGCTCCAGCATCAACGTGTGGCATGGAGGCTGCACAGTTGAAGAAAGAAAAGCTCTACAGAGAGTGGTGAAGGCTGCACAGAAGTCTGTTGGAGTCAGTCTCCCCACCATCACAGACATTTACACCTCCAGATGCAGGAAAAGAGCCACCTGCATCATGAAAGACCTCACTCATCCAGCACACTCACTCTTTGCCCCACTCCCCTCAGGACGGAGGTTGAGGAGCATCAAGTGTAGAACCACTAGACTGAGGAACAGCTTCTACCCTGAGGCTGTTAGACTCATGAATAAATAAAAATAAAATAAAAAATAAACACTGCAAAATATCACATCATACTGATGCTGATCTGTTTTCTTGTTGCTGTGTTCATCTGTGTTCATCTGTGACCATCTGCTCATACAAACTCATGTTCGTGCTGCTGTTTATTCCAACTATATTAGGCTTAGTGTATTACTAGTTGATGTTTTTCTTAGTTAGTTCTAGATGTTATTACTGTTTTTCTCTTTCATTTGTTGTTGGATGTAACTGGGACCCCGTGTACATAATCTCGTTTTCATCACATGTACCACATGCGGCGCAAATGACAATAAAGACTCTCTGACTCTCTGACTCTGAAGTGGGGGAGGGGAAAACCAACACTGGGACTGGGAAGGATGTTGCTGGTGTCATCAGGTGCACCAAATAAAATGCATTAAGTTTTATCTGTGTTTAGGTGGAGGAAGTTTTGAGAAAGCCAGTGCTTAATGTCATTTAAGCAGTTGACAATAGTGTTTGAACTGAGTGAGGGGTTGGGAGTGACTGGCAGATAGATTTGTAAATCGTCTGCATACATGTGAAAAGACAGATTATGACGTGCAATGATTGATCCTAATGGCAGCATGTAAAGAGAAAAGAGGACTGGCCCCAGAATGGATCCCTGTGGTACGCCAGAGGTCAGAGGGGTTGATGAAGAGGAGGACAGATCACCTATCATGACAGAAAAAGTTCTCCCAGTCAGGTAAGATTTGAACCACTCAAGCACAGCTCCCTGGAGGCCAACCTGCTGAGATTAGCTTTATAGATCTAGTAGAGTGCTGTATGAATAGATAAATGAGGGCACAAATTGTAATGGAAAGAGCTAGAGTATCTTGATAAGATAGAAAGGTGCTATATAAGTACATTCCATTTACGTCCATCTTGAATTACGTTGACTCCAAAAGTTTATCAGATCTAACTGGACACCCAGTGGTTACTCTCAGAGAGTTTCATTAAAACCCATGCAGTGTTTAGTGAAATATTTTGCTAAAAGACAGACAAATGAAAACACGCACAGGCAATTACAAAATTTAGCAATGAATAAATATCAGTATGTGCAAACAATAAACACACCATTTGGTTACTGTGAGAAAATACTCACAACATAAAGAGCTTCTAAAATGCCTTAAAGTGTGAACCCACCTTCGTTATTCATTTCTTACAAGAAGCCAAACTTCTTTGTAATATTTAAAGTGCCCAATCATTGTTTCTCTGAACTTTCTTATTCTCTTAGATATTTGTGGATGCACAGTGTGTGCTTTAAAACAGAGTGAACAGGTGGAGAAAAGAAAAGGTGTCAGTCAGGCCTCCAACAAAAACTATGAAATGGACGAACCAAATCCGAGTTGACTTCACGTTAGAGCTGAAAGATGCACAACCCTTCAGTTAATTGTCTACTTCATGCCAAGTTTACAGCTAATCGCTCCTTTGAAATCACTTTGCAAATGCAATTTAACGTGTCAAATTGTGCTATCTTTGGTAACAGTTTGACTCTTTGTGAATGGCTCTACTGTCAAAGCATCTAAACATCCAGTTTAAAGCTGTTCTCTGTGTCGACACAACACTGGTTTAGGAGCCGTTTTACGCCCGGATGATTCATAGGTCAGAGTTAAGTGGCTTAACAAACTGAAAATTGTCAGACAGGAATGAAAAGCATGAAAGTATATAAAAAAAATAAAAAAAAGCAGTCTCTATCCTCTTAAAAGAAACTGAACTTTATTCAGAAAAACTGGAGAAATATTGATCGAGACAAGGTTAAAAGATTACAAGAAAGTTTAGTGCTTTAGAAGTAGAAGTGAGGGTTGACTCAAGACTTTTGCGCAGCACCTCTTTTTTAACACTGGCTGTAACGTAATGTCAAAAACAAGAAAGTTGGGATGAATAAATATGTAAATGTGCAACAGAGGCCTCTTTTTGAACGACATGGTGTTCATTACAAGATACAAGAGCTTTTATTAACATTGCACCAGTTCTCACCAATACAACGTGATTAACGGTGAAGCTGTGGAGATAGTGCAACAATATACTGTAAATACCTGGGAACTGTTCTTGATGATAAACTGACCTTTGACCTCCATGTGAATTCACTTTGTAAAAAGGCCCACCAGAGAATGTATTTTTATCTGAAGCTTTGTGGTTTTAATGTTGATTCAACTTTTATGAGAACGTTTTATTCACGTTTTATTGAGTCTATTTTAACCTTTACCTTCATCTGTTGGTTTGGACTTTTGACTTGCAAGAACAAGAGCAAACTCTCGGGGATTGTCAAGATGTGCAGCAAAACTGCTGGCATAGACCTAAAGAACCTTGCAGACCTACACAAGGTGAGGTCAGTGAATAAGGCCAGGCAGATTCTGGCAAACCCTGATCACCCACTCCATGACGAGTTCAGGCTGCTTCCATCTGGACGCAGGTTTCTGCAACCCAGATGTAGAACAAACAGATTCAAAAACTCATTTATCCCTGTAGCAATCAGGTTTCTAAATGCACACTAATTTTAACACTGTTACTTTAATGTCTTATTGTCTTGTGTTTATATGTCTATGTGTGTGTAAGTGCATGTGTGACACCTATTGACTGTGAAACTACAGTAATTGCTCCTCGGGGATAATAAAGGAACTTGAACGACATACATCTGATTCATCTTTGCTGCTGGTTTCTGTCAGGCCATCATAGAGAACTTCTGCTGCCCCTCTCTCCATGTGCACGTTCTCCTGCATCGCACCAGCTCCCCTCCACGTTCCCTCCGTCCACCCCAAACCTTTCTATTCTCATCACTCTCGCTCACTCGTTTTCCCCTTCCCTCATTCACACTCCTCGCTCTGTCCCTTCCAATCTCTCTCCTCCTCTCACAGCCCTCTCCCCGGCTCACAGGACAGGATTATATATTCCAGTCTCATGCTTTGCATGATTTGGGCAATAGATGAAGCCATATCCCTCTCTCCTCTTCGGGCTCTCCCCTCCCTCTCACTCTCGCCTTGTTGTTTAATGTTTCAATTTGGAGGAAGCAAACATTCAATCAGACAGATTAACTGTTTAATGCATGTCATCAGTCAAACTGTCTACGAGAGGGGGGCCCCTCGGCCTGGCGCTGCCTCTCTTCCCCCTTCAACTGCCGCTGCGTCCTTCTCACTCCCCTGCCCTCCTCGTACACACTGTCTACTTCCATATAAACAGGCCCATCCAACCAGATGCAAGGGCACGCAAACACACGTGCACGCAAGAAAAACGCACATTTACTTGTGTGTTTTCCCATTCTGACACGTATGAAACACAGGCTGGTGATGGCTCAGGAGTGTGGAGCCCTACTGCCACAAATGCCCACGTTCCAAAACAGCTGCATGTGATACATCTTCTTTACATAAAGCAGTGAATGCATCAACGTGTCTGCAACTAAACCCGCACGTGCACGTTTCTGGATTGCACGAGACGTTGCATGCCATTCCAACGCCACGTCCGCTGATGTGCTGAAGAACAACGATTACAATCATGAAACAGTTTTACACAATTAAGTCGTGCTCTTTTAACAGACAAATGCACGTGTTTCTCACGCTCAAACACACACTTTTTCTTTCACAAACATACACACACACCACAGGCCAGTGGATAGGGAAATCAAAGTGACAGAGAGGTAGAGCAAGGGGGAGTGAGAGATTAGAGGAAATGAAAAGAGTAAAGAGGAAAGAGGGGAAGAGGGAATGGGAGGTTGAGCGTGTCGTAGATGGACTAGACTGTAAAATAGGTGGTGATGCCCTCATGGTTTGTAAATGATACTTATGAATTCTGATCGTAGAGAAATATCGTCCATATTAATACAAAACATAATACGGGATGTCGAAAACACTTAAAACTGTCCAACTTCACCAAATCATTGCACGATGAACTGTTCTTCAAACTGGAACAATATCATTCAGATCTGTTTTACAACTTCAATAATAGGATTGTTATCACAGTTTTTTTTTACATAAACAAAAACATAAAAACAGAGCATTTCAAATAAAGTAGTTTATTAATACTTAGCTGCAGTTTGTTGATTTGTAAAAGTTGATTCAAGCTAAAATCGTCAAACATTTACATTCTTCTTTCATGATGCTCTTTCGCTGCAGTTTTCAGCTGCTTTATTGTTTGTTTGTTTTGGGGGTTTTCTGCCATCAATCCTCTTATTAGAATGCAGTCTGGTAAGGTTTGAATCTGAAGATCGACTTTCTACTTCTTTCTTGGTTGTTTTAGTTGGTGTGTTCAAAAACCACCCTGTGACCTGCATGTATCAATTACTATTCTTACTTCAATAAATCGGGAGTTTCAAGCCAAACATATCGTCTTAATGTTTACAAAACTGTATATTATTATTATAAATCATTGATTAAGAACTTGCCAAAAGGCTGGCCTCTTGTCCTAATACCGTATTTTCCAGCGTATAAGTCACACCTTTTTGCCAAATTTGCATGCCCTGCGACTTATTGGGCGAAGCAACATATTTATGGATTTTTCCTCATATTTTAGACCAATTTTTGACTGAGATATGACAGTTTTTCATTTTGGCAAAAAATGGTACAGTATCACTTTCGGCCGCTAGGGGCTGTTACGATCGGTAAAAGTCAAAACATATTTGAAGGACGCAGGACACCAGAAAAAAGGTTTAACATAATTTTTATTTAACTAAACTAAAATCCTCTGGGAACTGATGGGGTCTTCTGCAGCAGCTCCCTCTGGTCAGGAACCACCGTCCTCTCTTTCAGGCGACCCACGTCACAAACAAAAGAAAACAAAGTATCAACTGAAAGAAGGATTGGGTAAGCTGGCCAAACAGAGAATAACGCTGTCCAACAGGGCCAACTCTATACAGAGCCGTCAGAGCCTGTTTGGACAGCGGTCTACCTGTACAAAAACCACTTGGCCTAAGCATGTGGTAGCTCAGCTGCTTGAGTGCAAAGCACTGGTGCAGTTACCATGGGAAGACAGGCAGTGGGACAAGAATGTTGCTTTTTCAGTTGTTCAGCCTGGAGCCTCAACTCTCTCAACTTTCTCAGCCGTTCCAAATCCTCTTGTTCCTGAAGACGCTTCTTCTCCTGCAAAGCAGCTTGAATACTTTGTTGTTCAAGCTCTTTTTCTTTTAAAAAAGCTTGATGTTTAATTATTAAGTTTCTTCAGTCAGTTTTGAGCTGCTCTAAAATAAGCTATTTTTCTTTCCTTATTTGTTCTTTGTGTTCTCTTTTTAAAGCAGCTTTATTTTCCTTTTCCTTTAGACCAGGGGTGTCAAACATACAGCCCGCGGGCCGGATCCGGCCCGCCAGGGGGTTTAGTCCACCCGAGGATAAATCTGAATTATTAAAAAAAAGAATAAACGTTATTTTCTTAAAAATCTGCAGTTCCTATGTTGTCCGCTAGAGTCGCTGTGTTTTAGTCAGTTCCTATGTTGTCCTACTCAAACATAGCGGCTCTAGGACCCAGAGGCGCATTGTTTTAGTCAGATCAATCACTTTACCCACTTTTTCTCTTGGAACGGGCAGTCGGGCACCCTCATCAGCGGAATGTTCTTGTCAAAAAATGAGAAAAGTGGACACAGAGCGTCAGATTTTTCAAGAAAAATGGACTTCTTCCTATATGTTCATGGAGGTGAATGGGAAACCCGTGTGCCTGGTGTGCAAGCAGCAGTGTTTCTAAGTTCCACAAAACTGTTTGTTGACTAAATGTTTTAAAACGTTGTGCAATCACTGTGCTCAGCTTTTTTAATGTGTAATGCACTTAAATAAATGTTAAACTGAGTAAAAGTGTAAAAGGACAATTAATTTAATGTAAAGATTTTTATAATTTATTTCTTCTTTGCACTAATACATTCATTCATTCAACCTTTATTTAGTCAGGTGAATCTCAATGAGCCTCAAGGACTCATTTACAAGAGGGATCTGTACAAACTAAAGAATGATGACAACAGCAACAGTAGAATTTTCTTAAACAATCAACAATAGACTAACATAATGCTACACCCCCACTAAACGCATCAAAACGCTGACAATGCACCGTGTTTGCTGCTTGTCAACAGATGTCTGTTTCCACCGAACGTGTCTGCAGACGCGCAGTGGGAGGAGCGTCTGGCTCCCTTCCCGGTCAGATATGTGTTGTTTTTCTGTGCACCGAGCAGATAAAATCAGCTTCACGTGAGCCTCGTTACTACTTGAGTGGGTTTTCTACGAGCCGAACTGCAGCTCCAAAAGTCTTTGTTGAGATTAAAACGTTTTTTTTTTTTTTATGTTTGGGGTGATCGTACGCTCGAGTGGACAGCAGCAACTTTAAAAATGCCAGGTTTCCTACCGGAGGCTGTTTTCGCCACGGAGGCTCGACGGGGTAAGTTTAAAAAGTCCACAAAAAGTCCCGTTGTCGTTGCGTCATCACATAGCAGAGTCTCTCCCGATTGGTTGCTGCGACGCGGCGAGCAGCAGAAGCAAGAATATTCTCGCTTCTGCTGCTCGCTGGCTCGGCTGCTGCGGACGCGCGCGTGCCTGGAAAGGGACTGCCGGGCACTGCTGCGTTGCTCGAAATGCTGAAGACGTGCCGCGTCATGCCCCGCTTCTCCAAGATGCGCGGCCACATAGACTTTCAATGTAAAGTGGCTGCTTCGGCTGCGCGGAAAGCGTTTGGCGGAAACCCGGCATAAGAGAGAAATACAGATTTTTTATTTTTTTAACAAATTAAAACAAAGTATCAAAGTAGAAAAACATTATAAGGTAGATGTAGAAAATCAAAAACAGGAACATGTCTGCATTATACAAAGAAAAAAGTGGACTTACTGTTCGTTCTATGTCATTTTGGAATGAGTTTATACTGGTCTGGCCCCCTTGAGATCAGCTTAAGCTGTATGTGACCCCCAGATTAAAATGAGTTTGACACCCCTGCTTTAGATGCTCTTGGTCGTCTATCTCAGGAAAAATGTCAAGCATAAATAATTCAGCCAGTAGTTCACTTACAAACTCTTCTTCATAAATGCGACTTCTCATCTCAATTTTATAGTGATCTGCCACAGACAGCATTTGTTCCTTCGTGTAATCTGCAAAGACCTGCACTGTGGGCCGTTCAATAAATTCCTTTAAACCAAACGCCATGATGGCGACATAAACAGCTTTTAAGCTGTACACTTCAACAAATGACTCACACTGTAAACAACAGCAAAAAAGTCCAAGTTGTCCTGAACACAGCATGATCAAAAACACACACAGCTGATAGCACACAGCTGCGTATTTCAGCTCAATCAGCACCCATTAGCTTGTCAGCAGCAAATAGCAGGTGCTCAACAAACGAGATGACAAAAAACTCAAATGCTTCATAAGTCTCACAGAAGCACTCCAACAAGTCTGTCCTGAGCAGACAAACACACGAGTTCGACAGTCAACTCAAAACACCAGCACTCCAGCAGCGCTCAAACTCACAGCTCCTATCAAGTCAAATCCAGCACAACTACTGACTCTTAGCAATTAAACTCTAGCTCAATAAATGTCAGTTGGATTAATATCCCGGACAGCTACTGAATCTCAGCATAGTAACCTAGCTCGTTCATCCAAATCCTGGATGATTACTGAAACTCAGCAACCTAAACTAGCTCAATTATTCACATCCCGGATGAGCCCCCATTAAATATGTTATGACCAGTAAAAGTCAAAACATATTTGAAGGACACAGGACACCAGAAAAAAGGTTTAACAGAATTTTTATTTACCGTATTTGTCGGAGGAAAATGCGCACCGGTGTTTAATACGCTTTGTCCAATTATTAACAATAAACAAGAAAAAAACGTAAATAATACGCTTCAGTGTTTAATACGCGTCATCGCCACGCGACGCGTCAGCGCCTCATTTGCCCTAATTAAGATGGCGGCGACAGAAGCAAGCGAGTACGAAGATCTTCACAAGGAAACACGGTAAAACAATTATTTCTTTGCGAGAAAAAATATATTTCTTAGCTGACTTTATAGCAGACGTGCTCCTGAGCTTAACGAAATGTTCAAATCAGCTGGATAAAAAAAAAAAAGTTCGCCGAATTTTAGGCAGGCGGTTCGGACCGGACGCTTTGTTTCTTTAAATTTAGCTAAATAAACGCTTAAAAAATATATTTCTTAGCTGACTTTATAGAAGACGTGCTCCTGAGCTTAACGAAATGTTCAAATCAGCTGGATTAAAAAAAAGTTCGCCGAATTTTAGGCAGGCGGTTCGGACCGGACGCTTTGTTTCTTTAAATTAGCTAAATAAACGCTTAAAAATATATTTCTTACCTGACTTTATAGCAGACAGTCCCCTGAGCTCAACCAAATGTGAAATCAGCTGGATTTAAAAATCTGCGGTGTGGTTTATGAGTTACGGTATCTTGCTAACCGCTACATCCATAGCAAGGGGCGGGCAGCGACAGAGTCAGTCCGACCAGAGGAGGCTTTTTTTGGACACATGAGTGTTACAACCTCACCTTGAGGCTAATCAGGTAAAAATATGGCACTGGGTGTAACATAAAAAAAACTAACAGTTGATGTCAATAAAATAACATGTTTATTTTACAAAGTAGAAAAGAGAAAAAACAATCAGAAAAACACAGGGAAGCTTTAAGCTTCAGGGTCTCCAAGGCCAAAACAACAAACAAAACACCCCCTTCTAACTATAAAGAAAATATATAACTAGCTAGAAGTAAACTTAAAATACAATGGCTAAGCTCCCTAGCTATCCACAAAACAGGAGAAAACAGGTTGGAACAGAAATGGCAGAGAACCCCTACCAGCTTCCCCTGTGAACAGAGAAAAAACAACAACATTAGTTAGGCACTCACAAACTATACCAAAAGTGCTCACAGCAAGATCAGTAAGTTTTACAAAACCACACAGACAAGATCACAGCAGATCAAGGCCCAGACAAAAGGGGCCTGACATCTTTGGCATGAAGCTCTTTATGGGGTGGCTGACGAGCTCAAACACTTTTCACCTGTGGCAGCCAGGTAGAACTGAAAAACAATAGGAGAGAGAGAGGGCTCCCTCAAGAAAAGAGAGCCCTTAGAGGTCAGTGACCGTAACACCCTCCCCCATAAAATCCTACATTAAATAAGAACACTTGAACTTACATCATTTGTACTACAGCACTATATCCTGGAAAGTACATCAGCTATCACATTTTCAACCCCTTTTTTATGTCTGATGTCTAGGTTGTATTCTTGGGCCAGCAAAGCCCACCGCATTAGCCGCTGGTTGTGGTTGTACATGCGG
>JBBPBX010018863.1:5121-15406 GCA_038048925.1 Garcialebias charrua
GGGGGAGGTGATTGTGTGTGTGTGTGTGGGGGGGGGTCATTGTGCAGAAAAGAACAGAATTAGGATTATGGAGGAAGATGGTGATGTGTCTTTATGATATGCACTCTATAGTTTATTTTGTGGTTGACACTTAAGTACAAATAGAACTTGGGAATGATTAGTGAGTGATACATGTTTAGAACACCGTCAGGTATCACTCAGGTCATGAACATGGCACAGGACAGTCTTGAACAGGTACTGAATGAAGATTTTTAGGTATTTCATGCCACAGCTGAAAAAATACATGCATATATATTGAGGGTCATACCAGTGGTGTAGTCTACATTTTTATAGTGGGTATACTGTGCTTAGAAATCAAACTGGTTAGTACAATGTTAATGTCTATTTATTTTGATTTTCATGCATATTGAACATTTCCAAATTTCTCTTGAATAAATGTACAACAAACTTTGTACAACAGTTGGCTTTGTATTAAAACATGTTATATAATTTATAAAAGAGTATCAAAGTAAAACATGTTCAAGTATTAAGTGGTAATTGCAGCAATATTAATTGTAAAATAATTTGCTGGATAAGCGAATGTATAAGCAAGCTCTACAAACAGAAAGATTGTAAGTGTTTAACTGCCGTTTAATGTATTGGTGACACGTGCCTAATGATATGTCATGTATCATTGGGCACTTGTAAGTGGGTATACTGGAATTCTTATGCTTTTCTAGTGGGTATACTCTGTATGCCTGCGTATTGCATAGACTACTTGGTCATACTTGTAAGGGGAAAACGAACACATTCATCCTGTTAGGTGCACAATAAGTAAATAAAAAAATCCATTAGTCCTGATGCATGCTCAATATTCCAGGAAGATAAATCTAACGAGGATTATTCAGGTGCTTTGAAGAAGAATCCTTGTTGATATTGTTAGATATAATAGCTAGCTTAGTAGCTAACAGTAATGTGAGCTATAGGTTAGGATAACGGTTTCAACAATTTCTGCGCTTGCTTTCATTATTCATTCAACCTTTATTTAAGCAGGTTAGTCCCTGTTTAAAGGTTGAATGAATAATGAAAGTTGAAATCAAATGAAATTATGTATGTCAATTCAGGAACATCCCTACAACATGCATGCTATTGTACAAAGTAATGTAAATATCTCAGTTAAGACTGTGTTGTATTTATCATAAAACTAATTTCAGGCCACGATGGAAAAGTCCAAGGTTAAAAAAACAAAGTTAGCTGCTGAAGGGGCCAGAGCGACATGTTTTCCTGTAAATAATTAAATTTGTTTTCAGTTTTTCTAAATTAACCAAATTCTGTTTGATCTTTTTTATACAGTCTATGCCAGGTTCACCCATTATTTATTTATTTATTTATTTATTATGCAGATTAATTTCATTCTGTTCTTTTAATTTAACCCTCATTAATGACACAAACAAGCAGTATTTCAATAATTTTAAAACTTTTTGGGGGGCACATTAGCAGAAATGAAGCTAAAGACAGTTACTGTATATGTAAATGAAAAATAACATTAGTCCGCAACTTGCTGAAAAATAAAAATTGAATGGAGCTTCTTTCTGTTAGTCTTGTCTAAATAAAAGATAAACTTCGATTGTTCCACTTTAAGACCAAAGTTGTTCAAAGCCGAGGCTTTAGAGCGAGACACCTCCTGTCAGACTCTTTAAACCCTCCTAAAGTCAACAGAAATCAAAGCTGAATCTTGTTTTTACACTGGTATTCTTCTATTGTTCAGTTCACTGCTCATACGCTTCACCAGTGATGGGTTTTCTGCTTTTGATTTGGCCTGTATGTTTCATGGAGACTTACAGACCAAATCTTCTCTTCCCTTCTCCCCTTGCTGTGAAAATATTTCACCGGGGATGGTTTTGGACGACCCCCTCCAAAACGGGTCTTGCCTGGCTAATAATAAAGTGCTTGAGTTGTCAAGCGCTTCGGCAGCACTAGCTGTCAGAACAGATTACTGTTCTGACAGCTAGTCCTCTACATAAACTCTCAAACGTCCAGCGCACGTACACTCACTTGCATGTCTACATCCACTAATAACACGCACTCAGCAGACATTTGCCCTGATATATACACGCAGGTCTACAGTCAGTCTATCAATCAAGGTGTTTATTGGGGTTGAAGATTAATGCTGTGGGGCTGGGCTGCATGTTGGTGACCCGGCTGAACACAGTGGTCCTGTTCCAGTTTGGTCCTGGCCTGTGTACATTTAGTAGCCCTTCTTAGCTAATTTCTGTTGCCTTGTGTAAATACAATAATGTTAAAGCTAGCATACTTACTGTTGACGGTTCAACAGACCTAACGTTTTCACTCACACCTTAAAACACGGGTGTCCAAATTGTGGCCCGAGGGCCATCTGCTGCCCTTGCAGTGATTTTGTGCGGCCCACAGCTGCAGTTGAAGAATGGTGTCCTTTTGACCAGCAGACTTAAGAGGTCAATGCAAACTTCCTGCAAATTAGTTAATATTTTTTGTATAATGTTTAGGTTTTAACAGCAAAACGGATGAAAAACAATCTTCTCAAAATGAGCAATATTAAAGCTTAAGTATGTAACTTATTTTTTAAACATATTTCTTCACTCTGCCACTATCTCTTGATAGATTGATGTTTGACAGGTAATCTCTGAAAAAAACTATAGTCCTCTGGCATCTCCCGGTAATAAAAGCATTTATAAAAACCAAAGCGCCCCGCGGTTAACCAGCCAATAAAAACAGAGCTTCTAACCTCACGCTCCTAACCCAAGCGACACAAATGTATTAAATCCCCCTTCTTCATCCCCGCTCTGGACTTTTCTTTTGTTTTTTTGCCAAAAGTCAAGTGATCGCTTCATCCTCCAGACCTCCACTGACAGAAATGAGGAAGTCACGAGCAAATTAAATCATGTCCAATGTGGCTGCGTGAAGCTCTGCAGATTTCAGGGTGTTTTTGTTTTGCTGGACCAGTGCTCCATGTTTTATTTTATTTTTTAGAACGTTTTATTAACATATAATCACAGAACTTTGCAGCAGCTGAGACGGGACGTAGTGGAGGCGGAGCATTCCAGGCTGTAGCGCGAGCAAGGTGGAGCTGAGTCATATATGGCTCTGAGTGAGGAGGGACCAGAAACGTGTCTCTGTTCAAAATTTTTCCAAGTGCCAGCGTATTCCAGAAACTGCAGACAGCACCTTTATGCAAAATACAAACTTTTGGCTATAATTTTATTTTCACTTCATGGTACAAAGCACCAAAAACCTTTACTGATTTCTACCAGAAAGGAGACTTTTGGTTAATGATTCATAAAACTTGTCTAAATATTGCAATTGATAAAATAATCAAGAGGGAAATTGGACATTTTTAAACAAATGTAACATGGTGTCATCTACGTACGAGTTGATAGACTTTATCAAACCTTCTATGAATCTGTTGTAGCGACTGACAGCTGGATGGTTTTTCAGATCTTCGATCTGCCTTTTGGGCCGTCCACAGTCCAACAGGCCGATGGACGCCCTTTTAAAAGGACATTTACCGTATTTTCTGGAATATAGGTCGCACCTGAATATAGGTCGCACTGTCCAATTATTGCCAAAAAATGGAAAAATCCATATATAGGTCGCACCTGAATATAGGTCGCACCTGCTAGTCAATAAAAACAACTTCTTCTTTTGGATCGAACAGAACTTTATTCCACCGTGCTTCACTCCAACAGAGTCACAGCCACCCCAGAAGAAGAGTGTAAAACCTGTGCTACTGGCATGACAGTGCCCCTAGTGGATTGGCATATAAACTGCATGTAAACTAAGCAAAACAAAGGAATAACAGCACCTACGTCAAAATGTGGACCGTCGTGTTTAGCTCTGCTGCAAATGTCTGCCACAGGAGCACACAGCAAGGCTTTTAAGAAGATTAACACTTAAAAACAATTATTTGTTTGATAAAAATTATAGCAAATATGTGTCTGAGCTGAACTTTTCTTTAATAAATGAATAATTTTAGCAGGATAAACACCTAAAAAATATATTTGTTAGCTGACATTATTGTAAGAGTGTGTCTCAGTTTAATTTTTGTTAATAAATGATTACAAATCAGCTTATTTTATAAAAAGCCATAAATAGGTCGCACCTGAATATAGGTCGCAGGGCATGCAAAAATGATAAAAAGCCGCAACCTATATTCCGGAAAAGACGGTACTCAAATTAAGCTTTTGTTGCTGAGAACAGACTAAAAATGAACTTTCCAAACACAAGAAAACAACAAACATTAGACCCAATAAATCAAATAAATTAAATAATTTTAATAAAGAATATACAGTATAGTGTTTATGACGCTTTTAATGTTTTTGATCTACAACCATTTAAAACTTTTTCTTCACCAAAATTTGTCAATGTTTACCCTTTCTCCAAACCATTGTTCATGTTGAGAGTTAAATTTACATTTTTATTGCCCACAAGTCCTTTCATCTGAATAGTTTTGGCCCACACATGAAAACATTTGGACACTCCTGCCTTAAAACAATGTGAGTGTGATAACTAATCAATAGTCCCATCTTTATTGTGTTAAAATATTTTTTGGAAGTCCATTTTTATCACAAAATACTGTTTTATATCTTGAATTTAAATTCTGTCAATGTGAGTCTTTCACAAATTTTGTCTACGCCATTCAGAACTATTTTTTTATTTTATATTTTGAGTTTGTTGAAACTTTGTTAAACACATTATAATGCCAAATTTAACTTATAATTTTGATTTTTGCTTCAATGAATCACTTAAACGTTATCATTCATAAAAGGTGATTGGTTTTTTTTTGTTGTTGTTTGTTTGGGAGCGTGCTCCCTTGCCTTGCCGCTCTATCTGTATGAGATGACTGAGAGCTCTGCTGCCTTCAGAAATTTTGACATTTAACGCCACGCGCTAAGTTTATACCAAACCAGTTAATGTCTGAATGATGATTGAAGTTTTAAAAATGTGCAGGAAGATATGTGACGCCTCAAACAAGCAGATTCAGTTCTGCTTTAAATTTCTTTTTTTAAATGCACACGTTTTGACTTTTGATTAAAGGCTTCCAAAGCATGATTATTGCCATATTTGAGGAGGAAAACAGAACCTAAATGCAGAACCAAAACAGAGAAACCAAAAGGCTGACGACACAGCAAAAAACACTAACTAGGAAAAAGCTCTCAGCAAAACTCAAAAGAGACAAACATGGAAAATTTAAAACTCTGCAAGACTTGATGGGAAAAATCATGAATTGCTTGAAAGTACAAAGCACGGACACAAATGGGGAAAATGACACAAGCTTTAGAGGGAAACTAATGACGGAGAATTGGAAACAACTGGGGAGAGACAACAAGGATGAGGTGAGAGCGGAACTACATGAGGGGAAAAAACTAGAGATGCACGATATGGGATTTTTGGACGATATCCGATATGCCGATATGTTGAAACTTATTTGACCAATAACCAATACCAATATTTTTTTCCTAGCCCTACTTACAGAGACTACAAAGCTTTCTTTGCTGTGGAATTAAAATACTACATTATTCTGTATGGTCTTTGTCAGTTTGGCCTGCTACCAAAATGTGGGCTGAAAATGATGTAACACTACATAAATATATATAATATTTATTTTAAAAAACTGCGTCTTTTATATGGGTGAGTTATTTTGATGGCATGGCCGATGTCCTATATTTAACTTTTATCACTAATATCGGCCGATACCATGTCAATAATATTGTGCATCCCTAGAAAAAACACTTGGGAAGCAGGAAACGCATTTAAAACAAAATGCCAGAATCACAGAAATAACTAAACAGTAACACAAAAGCCATGGATCATGACAATTATAGCCTGAGTTGAAACTCTGTTGAAGCAGGTGAAACCTGCAGCTGAACTTTAGAGGAAAAAGTAAGTCGTCAACAAAACATCAGCTTCAGAGGCTGCAGTGGGGTGTCATTCATTAACATTTACCGTAAATTATTAAATGCTAGAAACTGAAACACCTTTGGCTGAACTTTTATAGAAATTTGTCATTCTTATTAAAATGTAGAATACTCTCCTTGTGTAATAGCATTTTATCAACCCATCCTATACTCATAGGTGAAAATATGTTTTTACCATATAAAACATAAAATTTAGAAAAACTAAATTTCGGGGGAAAACTGATTTACGAAGCCTTTTGAAAGTACACTTAATTGCTGCCTATGTTTATTAATGTTTATTATTTTATCTAGAAGCTTGTTTAAATACTTTTCTCTTATCTTTTAAGGAAAAGTTCAACATGAAGGTATCAAGAAAAATACAGTAGTTTGCATTCAAAGCAATTTACGGTACTGTTCTTTAAGTGCAGTAAATGTGTTGCTATCAAACTCATTAATAATCTTTTTTTTTATATTCTTGTCTGCAATATTGACCTTTGAGTCGAGCAGTTCTAACATATCCCAGATTTCTTTAAAGATCGGTATCAAGAAACATCTTTCGCTGTGTTGTGGTGGTTGTAATGAAACGTGAGACAACGGTTAAAAACACAGTAACTGTGAAGATGCCCTTCCAGAATACAATGTTATGGGGCAGAGCCAGAGGGGTGGCTGTGGTGGCTCCTTCCACCTCTGGAACCTGATTGGGCACCCCATTTGATTGAAAAGTCGCTGCATGTGGCAAAGAAAGATAGTTAGCGACCACAGAACAGTCTTCCATTTTGCCACACTCCATTTTAAATGACCCCTGGCCCAGTGCAAACGTCTGAGCTTGTGGAGCTTGCTTAGAAATGGCTTCCTCTTTGCACTGTAGAGTTTCAGCTGGCAACGGCGGATGGCACAGTGGATTGTGTTCACTGACAATGCTTTCTGGAAGTATTCCTGAGCCCATTCTGTTATTTCCTTGACAGTGGCATTCCTGTTTGAGGTGCAGTGACGTTTAAGGGCCCGGAGATCACGAGCATCCAGTAGAGTTTTACGGCCTTGACCCTTACGCACAGCGATTGTTCCAGATTCTCTGAATCTTTTGATGATGTTATGCACGGTTGATGATGATAACTTAAAAGTCTTTGCTATTTTACGCTGGGTAACACCATTCTGGTATTGTTGCACTATCTTTCTGAGCAACAATGGTCGAATTGGTGATCCTCTTACCATCTTGGCTTCCGAAAGACACTGACACTCTGAGAAGCTCTTTTTATACCCAATGATGGTCTTCCAGCTGTTCGTTATATGCTCAATTTCCTTTTTCCAGCCACTTATTGCTACTTGTCCCAACTTGTTTGGGATTTGTTGACACTGTGAACTTTTGAATCAACATATTTTTCCTTTAAAATGTTACATTTACTCAGATTAAACTTTTGATCTGTCAACTATGTTCTATTAAGAATAAAATATTGACATTTGCCATCTCCACATCGTTGCATTCAGTTTTTATTCACATTTTGTTTAGTGTCCCAACTTTTTTGGAATCCGGTTCGCATTTGCAATTTTAATTACAGGAAAATTGCTAAAACTTAGCCATTTTAGTTGTTGCTATAACAACCAATAAAACTCAGTTTTATGTCAGTTTTGGTTAAAGCTTGAAAGAGCCGTTGCAGAGGGACCAGAGCCACATGTGGCTCCAGAGCCGCAGGTTGCAGACCCCTGGTCTAAAGGCTGCTGGCAATGTCACCCGTATCACCTGAATCTTACTCTGAATTAGGAATGTGCGATATGGCCTAAAATTCATATCACGACATGTATTGTGAAAGGTGGCGATAACGATATATATTGCGATATGTTTTTGGTATAAAACTTGCAATAGGAATGAAAAAAAAGCATAGGGTGTCCTTTTGCCATAATTTATTTTGAAAACTGCTATACCACAAAATAATCTCTATTAAGAAAATTTCACTACTAGGTCCAGAGAGTTTTTAAATAATTAACAACTCAAGCATTAGGCTTCTTTCTTGTAGTGCAAAACAGTGCAAAATATATCTTGTGTAGTTTTAGCCATAAGTTTTAAACTAAAGAATATGTTGTTAACTCTTAACAGTTTCCAATATTGTCACTTAAGAAATGAACAGTAACAGAGCAGCATTTTACACTGAAAACACTTCACCCTCCAACCCTCTAGTGGGCGTCTCCTTCAGCTTTAAGGAGAGCTGACAAGGCAACCAGTTTCCTCTGTGGCTTTGACCAGAGGGTCTCGCAGTAAAATCACACAACACAGCGTTCTGTTCACAGATCAGAGGGCAGGTTTCTCTAAAGCTGACCAACGCTTACTTTAACTTAAAAAAAAAAAACATTCGACGGAACGCAGCGTTTTGCGCATGCGTCCGAATATGGCAACACTACGGCAAGCCGGACGAAGTTAGCTTATAGCTTCGCTACTTAGCACTCGAAGAAAAGACTTTAACACCACTTACGCACAGTTTTCAACACAAAAAAAGTATTGATTAACTCTGACAACTCTGATTGTACACTTCAACACCACTTATGCACAGTTAAACTAAAAAAAAGTAAAGACTAAATCGGACAACTCTGATTTTCTGTGGTTAGCCGGAAGAAGACAGATCTCTATCGTAGGCTAAATTTCTATCGTTTCTAACGTGTACGTTTATATCGCGCATCCCTACTCTGAATGTCTTCTTCTCGCACTTTGTCTTCTTCTCCTGCTGTCACAAGAAGTACTAACAGCAACCGAACATGAACACATTCACTGAGTAAAACAAACGAGGGGTCCCGATATTAGTTTTTTGGACCGAGCACAAGTACTTCAGTTTGGCTACTTCTTTTTTTTTTCTTTTTTTTTCGGCTGCTCCCTTCTTCAGAGGTCACTACAGCGAACTAACACACACAACAACTTGACAATTGTTATTACGCCGGTTGTCCTTCCTGACACAACCATCAAGCTACCACATCCCTCTGTGTGGAGCAGGGAGCTGCCATGGGGCGCCGGGGGAGCAGATGGTGGGTTTTGAAGGCCTTGCTCAAGGGCCTCGAGTGTGTGTGCTTCACGTTTCTCACCCACGTTTTGATGTTGTCAGTCCGGGGGGGTTGAGCCGTCGACCTTCTGATCACAGGCTCGCCTTCTCTAGCCTCTGCGCCACCACTCCCCAATGGTACTTGCTGATGCAGAGTATCAGTTCCAAGTATTTAATGATTTATCTCTTGAACATTATGCAACGACTTTAGAAACACATTTCTTAAGAACACAGTGTGCTGCCTTAATGTTGTATGTGTTTATCTGAAAACATTGTTTTTTTGTTTTTGTTTGTTTTTTGCATTCAGTTACTTGTGAATTAGAAAAGTGAATGATATAACCGAGCATAAAAGGGGTATTATTAGTCCTAAGTATCGCAGTGTTTTTACGAGCACGAGTATTTGAGGCTGGTATCGGGCCTTATAATACTAAGAACACAAAAACTGAACTGTTTCCTTTCAACGTTTCACAAAATGTTGAGCTCCTCGCTCGCCATCATTACATCCAGGAGGCTCTCATGGATGTTTTCAACACATTTATAATCATTCTGTTTTCCATAAATCTTATAATATAATCCAGCTGTGAGACAGTTCAAGGAGACTTGCAGTTTGAATAGTTTATCAGAAAGGATGTTATTTTTATGTAAAAGAGTCAAAAACTCCTCCTGCTGACCGTGTTTCGGCACATTGCTCCTCTTCACAACACCATGCCATGGTGACCAAAGTGAAAGAGTGCCATCTTCAGACTGGGGCATGCTGGGAGGTTTGGTGTTTGTGCTGTACTTGCAGCTGAGCTGCACCTCACACGAGACACGCGTGCTGCCGTGTGCTTCCAATTAACGCAGATTGAAAGTGTGCTCAGGTGTGAGCCCCTGATCAGTGTGGGTGACACGGGGGAGGGTGTGTAAGCATGTGCAGAGGAGAAGGGGAGGGGGTCAACTGCAAGGTGCCAAGTTTATGATCTAGCTTGTACTTTTTACTGCACGTTACCCTCGCTCACAGCGTTTTTGTACACAATCTAGTTGTAGGTTTGTGTTATATCTTTTTCGTTGGCAAGAAGGTAGAAGTGTAGAGTTTATTATTATTATTTTTTTAACTTTAAGGCAAGCTTGAGTAAGTCTAATGAGTGACAGCTGAAGAAAAAAAGAGGAGGAGAGGGGGAAAAGGGGGTGGAGGGAGAGGAGGAGGGAAACAAGACGAGCGAAATGTTCCCCATTACTGAGTTCGGGGAAGACAGCAGCTGTGCGAGGATTGACCTCAGAAACGGACCAGTTTACATCCAAGGTCTCCTTTTTTCTTGCCTCCTCAGGCTTGAGCAGAAGTGGGAGAAGGAAGGTCAGAGAGGAGGAAAC